>PQWD01006487.1:35401-133751 GCA_019425675.1 Leucinodes orbonalis | reverse complement strand
GCGAACAATGAACGAGGTGTAGGCCTGCGAGCACTACTGGCAAGTCTAAAGGCCTTGTTCTGATAAGATCTTGATAGCATAACATCTCCAATTTATTCATTAGATATGCATTATATTTAGGGCATTGTTCAAGAAATGGTGAAACGGGAATAATGTTAATTTTAAGAGGATGTAGAGATATGTCTGGTAGAGTATACGTCTAAATCTGATGTTTTATGCCAACGGAAGCACGTATGAATCTTACGTTTGTTTGTTCGTTGCAGTCAAGCGCCATGCTTCTGGCGTTGTATTGCGCGGCGGCGTGCGCGTGCGCAGCGTCCGCGCTGCGCGTGGGAGCCGGCATCGCTGACGTCACGGGGCCACCCGCCGAGATCGGATTTGTAAGTTTCCTTCACAAACGCCTTTGTTCGTCAACAGCACACGTGTACTGCTTTTTCAAAATTCAATGGAGGTTAATTGCGTATCAAAACGAGGCATGATTTTTTTGTACTCAATACACTTTTAATGGAAGAAGCTTCATTATTGTTAGTCCTTCCTGTGTTTTCATATTAATGTTTTTTGTGGAAGTTTGGAAAGCTCTACCATAATATATCACATGTGCTGAGTTATGTGTTTTAATTTTACTACCAAGTAATGACTCTACAAATATAAATAAAGTAAACAGGATACGCGTTAGTAAGTAGATACGGCTGTTTATATGAGGAATTCAACTCTTATCGCTTCAACCTATCTCAGGCCACTGTTGGACGTAGGTCTCCCCCCTTTTGCGCCAGATATCCCGTTCCTTCGCTTTTCTCATCGAGCCTCCACCAGCGACCTTTCGCAAGTCGTCGCTCCATCGGGCCGGAGGGCGTCCTACGCTACTCTTGCCAAGATACGGTCTCTATTCCAGAATTCGTCTGCTCCAACGGCCATCGGTTCTGCGACATACGTGACCAACCCACTGCCACTTCAACTTGCTAATCCGCCGAGCAATTTCGGTAACTGTAGTTCTCTAGCGGATAACATCATTAAACAAATCTTATATTAGTAACAAGCCTACAATGAAATAGAAATCCGATGATTTTAATAATCGTCCGATTGCTATTTTCAAGTGTGATACAAAAATTCGAATAACTATCGAGACCACCAAAGCAGATTATAAAAACTTAAAAACAACCATTGAGGAAATATCATTTCATAGGCTACACACGTACGAGTAGTTTATCCTTCCTAAATGTGTGGTTTAGTCAAGCGAGGATGGCTCAGTTTTACCTGAACTTGAGGGTATTGCCGCATGATTATTTCTTTCCACTAAGTCGTGCATTTTTTGTTCACTAACGGAGGAGCGGCTCACCTTACTTACGTATAAATAATAATAGCTTATGCGAAGAAAAAATTAAAAACATATTCAAGGGTATTTTTTTAAAAAATAATTGTAACAAACTTATATTTCCGAAGTAGAATTTCTTTATTGAACGGCATGAATTGTCTTCTAATCTGATGTGTATAAGAATAAAACTGCACAGGTATGCTTGTTTTTTTTACTTACTGTCTCGATCTGCTATTCGATTTTTGATGTACCGAATTAAAACCAAATAGACCCTGGCAACACTTTAAAGGTCGGCCATGCACACATTGCTCGATCTGAGTTGTGAGTCTCCACGGGCGGTGGTAACATTTACCATCTGGTGAACCGTCGCGTCTGCTAGTTTTTACTGTAAAAATGTTAAAAAAGTGAAAAAAATTAGGTCCAGGTAGCAATGCCCGTAAGACATAGTGCAATAAATAATATAAAATATATCCACTGACATTCACACGTTAAGCGTGAAGTTTGTATTACGGTTAGTAAACAACTGATAAACAGACTTATATATATATTTTAAAAAATTATACAATAGAAAACACCCAGACCAATACACACAGACAATATGCACACAAATGCTTGTACTGCCCGGGAACCCTTGGTGTAGTAGCCGACGTCTCAACCAAATGGGTCGTTAACTCGTCACGTCGTCGTTCGTTGTAATAAAAGGTTATCTTTGTTTTCAGTGCGTTAAATTAATTGCCCAATGCAATGCTGAGTAGACAAAGAAATTGCTCTCAATCTTGTAACAAAGTCGAGTGACCAGACTCAAGGTCGACTCGAGGCATGATATATTGCAAAAAATAAACGATAGCTGCTTAATTGCGTACATGCAGAATAATCTCGGTCAGCTTTGACAAAGCTGATTTGTTTATTATTTTTTAGTAATTCGTGTGAGATAACAAGCAATGCGTTGTTGATGTTAGTACAGTAAGGTATTTTATTATTTACAAGTAATCTTATCGCTATTTCATTAGGTATTTATAGTATAGGTATCCTTATTTACGCGGGCGCCCTTCTATTTGTTTTGTGATTATTCTTTAGATAATTATTTTAAGAGCGCGTCCAAATCTTCGGATTCAATCGAAAGTCCTGTTGACTGCAACAATTTTAATTTTCATTACCTAGAATTTTGATAAACAAAGAACCAGTTAGTTTATGGTTTTTCTTAGACCTAGGCCGATGTTATTTTAGTATAGGTTTAAATTTTAAAAAATGCAGTAATATCACTGTCTGTATTTTCAGTCCGGGACTACTATAGTAAATAAAGGCATAACTGCTATGGCGGGGGAATTTGGTGAGATTAAAGTGTCAATCAGCAAGTTGATGTGGCCATGGGCTGGTTACGTATGTCGCAGAACCGATTGCTGTTGGAGCAGATGAGTTCTGGAGCAGAAACCGTATCCCGGCGAGCGTAAAGTAGAACGCCCTCCGGCCCGATGACTTACGAAGGTCGCTGGTGGAGACTGGAAGAGTAAAGCGTAGGACCGGGATATCTGGCGCGAAATGGGGGAGACCTATGTCCAAAAGTGGACTGCGACAGGTTGAAGAGAGAGAATGTGCCAATCAGTTGGAGTCTTAGTGGTTATATGTAAAAGATCTGGGCAGGGCAGGTTTCTTATTTTAAAAACATATTTCATTCAGATACAAGTTCATTTAAACCAGTGCCATCGGTTAAGGATAGAGCTCACGTGCCAATTACAATCATTCACACTTGAGTCATGGACTGCTTATCTATTGATGTTGTATATTATGACAGGATGTGTCATCGTGCTGATGCATGCATGTAGCTTCGTGTTGTTTTATTTGTGCTCCTGTTTTTTTTCCGAACTGACTACTGCTGTTGACCGCCGATCACCAGGACAAACAAATCTAACAGTAGTCATCTGTCAACACCATTTCAGAATACGTAACCAAAGAGTTTACCCTCAGACCCAAGACGTAAATACTCCGAAGGAGTCATTGGAGTACGTTGGTGAAGATAGTAGCAGTTCAGTTTCTTTCGCCAAATAAGCCAGAAAATTTGCATTTGTTTTGAAGTGCAAATACAGTTTCCTTACGACTCACCTAAGTAACACAGTGCCTAAAACGGTAAACAAAGATATAGTGAATCATAATGATAACACCAAACTTAATGTTACACATTGTAAGACGTAAATATTTTATAAGGATTATCTTGAATGGCTCACGTGAAGGATAGAGAGTACTCGTAAGCCGCGAAAGTGATGATGATAGCATGAAAGATACCTTATTAGAATGTAGCAATCTCTATCTATGAGCGTCGGTGGCTCAATGGTGTGGACTGTCATGTCGCCTTCCTACCGGTAGGGCTGAGGTTCAAATTCCGACACGTACCAATGTGTTCTCGAATTTTCGAAAATATATGTACGTTATCCGACGCTCTAACGGTGAAGGAAAACATCGTGAGAAAACCTTCATGCACGCCTACGAAGAGATACGAAGGTTGTGTGTGAAGTCGTCCAATCTGCACTGGGCCCGCGTGGACGACTTAGGCCTAACCACCCTACACGGGTAGGCTCATGCCCCTCGGTGGGGACGTATTATGAGCTGATGATGAATCTCTATCTAGGTAGTCTCAAAGACTATCCATCATGGTGTCTTCATCGCCATGGCCTCGGTGGAATAAGACGCCATGGCTCATATGCTGAGCGGGATACCTTTTATGTGTGATTTAAGTTTTTTATTTATTTCCATCATTATCATCATCAGCCTATGGCGTACTACTGCACATCACAGGCGTTCTCACACAGCATAGCTATTGAGAATTTGGGCCGTAACCTACCACGCGGGAACAGCGCGGATTGGTAGGTGCTAACGACTACCATCCTTGGAAAAACGGTGGCTCATTGATGTGGACAGTTGCCTTTCGATTCGAAGGTTGTTGTTTTCGGCCAATCCGCACTGGGCCCACGTGGACGACTAAGGCCTGTACTTCCTATACGGGTAGGCTTGTGTCCCTCAGTGGGTACGTATATGAGCTGATAATGATGATCATTAGATACGAGTAGTCGCTGCGACCAACGACTTTCCGAAGCAAGGAGGTATTCGAGATAATATTTATCGGGTATCCATCCTACGACGAGCATTGCTTTAGTTGCTTAACTTGTGGGTCATCGACCGAGCGGTCTAGCTGCTATGCCATCGAGCCTTTCTGTTCTTTCTTTGAAAATAGAATATGAGCGTTTATGATCGATGGGGTAGGATCTAAACAAATCGTTACTAGTTGTAGTCGGAGGTAGCTAACCGCGACGTAAGCGATGCAACGTGCATTAATGAAATGCATTAACAGGTCGCCGACCGCGGGAAATATACTAGAATCGATTAGAATGCTATCACGTAAATGTGAAATGACATTAAGAATTAATACTGTACTAGAAGATTCTTCACAAAAATAGAAGACAACGCTATAAAAAAGGCATCAGGAATTTAATAGTGAAATTGGAGGTCGTTTTCCAGGATATAGGCTCGATAGTTGTCTAAGTTATCAGTGCCTGATATCGTTCTGGCAAAAATAAGTTATTTGCACTTCTTTGTTTCGGAAAAGGGGTGCTATAGTTAGTGAACTGGGTATCAAAGACGTTAGGTCTCTTCTATGACGAACGTCTCGGATGATTTTTCCCGAATGACTATAAAAACTGACTGTCACACATCGAATAAACTTTACTAAGTTTAACAAACACAGTTCTACAATATAGCTAATTTGAGTTGAGTTGCAACCCCTTATCAAAAATAAAATGTGTAAAAATTCACAGCGGTAATAGAGGCTTAGGACTGATTCGGATAATCGGCGTTCTACTGTTCTAGTGTAGTGTAGGCACAACCTGCATTTGCGCTTCGCTTGGCTGATCTTGGCGGGGGTACTACCGTGCCCCCAGTTACAAACAACGTCTGGATAGTTGTGAACAACAGTGAATAAGATCGTTAAGCCGAACGTGCATTGACAGCTACAGCCACGGTCCGACAGGCACATTGTTATCAAGACCTTGACCGCTACTCCATTGCGGCTCGTGTTCACTTTTATAACAAAAACAACCAGTTCGTACGAGTACATAGATTGACAAATTAAAAAGTAACAAATAGGAACGATAATTACAGGTAATCATTAGATATGTAAATGGTTAAATCATTCTTTCAAGAAAGATAAGGCTCTTGACAGATATAGAAACGGCAAGATTGGTTTACTTATTTTCATAGTGTCATGTCGTATGGTCTACTGTTGTGGGGCTCGGCTGCCGACATTAATACAATATTTGTGCTACAAAAAAGAGCTATTCGTTTTATCTACAACCTTAGACCACGTGACTCTCTTAAGGAACTGTTTAAAGAAATAAATATAATGACTGTAGCATTGCAATATATTTATGAAAATTTAATTTATGTTCGTAAATACTATAACACCTTTAAGAAAAATAATGATTCACACAATTTTAATACTAGGAATAAAAACAATCTTGCTGTTCCGGACTTGAGACTACATAAAATAGGTAAATCTTTTATAGGAAGATGTATAAAGTTTTTCAATAAGGTACCGCAAAATATTGTAGAGTTGCCCTTTCATATGTTTAAAGTTAGAATCAAACAACACCTTTCTAAAAAAGGGTACTACACTATTGACGAATATTTATGTGATAAAAATCCGTGGTCTTAAACTGCTCAGCTATTTCAGTGTTTATGATATATTGTTACATTAAGGAATTGTTTTTAAAAAAAGGCTACACTGTTGAGTTTTCTTGAGTGCTTCTTTCTCAACAGGCCAAACCACTGAAGCGCTTTTTTTTCAAAACTCATATTTTTAATTTAGTATTTTAATCGTTTTTTATTACATTTTTGTATATTTTTTGACGTTCATAAGTGCTTTTTGTAAGCCTAATTTGAAATAAATGTTTTTGACTTTGACTTTCATAATTTTGAAGTCATACACATCACAGTGGGATTTTCATAATCGGCCTATAACGCCTTACTCCAGGGCACATGCCTTCCTGTATAGAATAGCTAGCGTATTATATGGAGGTATGGCTGTATGCGGATCCAATGCGGGTCGGTGGGTGAAAATGACCATCCTAAGATTATGTTGTATGATTTGACGACCCATTTGGTGTAATGGTTGAGACGTCGGTTACTTCACCAAGGGTTTCAGGTTCGATCCCCGGGCGGTACAAACATTTGTGTGCATGAATGTTATATGTAGAATTTGTTGAAGTTAAGGTCGGTAGAGCCGTGTATATTCAGAAGCTTGGCTCTACATGAGGACAAACTTTATGTGGTCGTCTTAACAATATTTCACACGAAATGTTTATGGTGGGATTTCAATATTACAAACAGACAAACCAATTTTACTTATATGTAAAGATTTACCAACAAACCATGTAGGTACAGATCTTCTTGCCTGTAGGTACGTAGTAGATACTCTTTGCTTTAATGGTGAGCATTACATCTTTTAGGTTTTTACTTTTTATACATAAAAAATCGAACCCGAATATTATATTATTCCGATTATTTTGACGACTCATTTGGTGTTGCGGTTGAGAACCAAGGTTCGATCCCCGGGCAGTAGAAACATTTGTGTGCATGAACATGTATGTTTGTAGTGGTCTGGGTGTTTTCTATGTATAATATGTATGTATTTACAAAAAATCATGTATATAAGTAGGTTTATCCATTGTTTAGTACCCATAATACAGGCTTCACGCTTAACTTGGGGCTAGATGGCGCTGTGTGAATGTCAGTGGATATTAATTTATTATCGAAATCATATTATGACTACTGTAGTACTTAACTATTGAAATAAGACGTTTTCCTTATTGAGTCAGATGGTGCGGGTGCAAAGTTAAAAATGCACGAATAACCCACATTACAAAGTTAGTTAATGTTCAAAAACAGTGTCACGTACGGAACCGGAGTCCAGGTAAACCAGTGTTACCCGAACATTCTGCATACTCGTGGTAATGACAGTTGCATAGCGAACGCACGCGAGTCAGGGTCGACGGTAAACATACGGTTGAGTAAGTATCGTTCAATCCGAAGCCGAATATTACTCAATCGGCAATTTTTTTTTTTGCAATATTTTTGTCTATGTTCGATGATTAAAGATCGTTTCGCAATCAACGCACCAACATTTTGGGAAGATGAAAGTAATTAAAAATATGACAATGATTGTCGTGGGGATCTTTTCATGTTCATTGATTTGATATTTGGTGTAATGGTCGAGACGTCGGCTGCTACAGTAAGGGTTCCGGCTTCGATCCCCGGGCATTATAAACATTTGTGTGCATGAATATGTTTGTTGGTTTTGGTCTGGGTATTCTAGTTTCTATGTATAATACTTATATGTATTTACAAAAAAAATGTATATAAGTATGTTTATCTGTTGTTTAGTACCCATAATACAGGTTTCACGCTTAACTTGGGATTAGATGGCGCTGTGTGAATGTCAGTGGATATTTATTTATTTATATAAATTTATTAATTTAATCGTATTATGAGTAATTAAGCAAAGCGTAATCTCACTTTTATCGAAGTCCCAAAGTGTTTCGAGTTCCAAAATTTTAACCCTCATGACTTCGACTTAATCAATGCGCTTAAAAATCACGATGTCTTTCATACATCCTTCCAGATAAAATGGAAGTTATTGGCCGATTCAATTGTTGATTTATTTTATTGTTGTACAGTTGTAATGTGTGCATATTTTAAGACAATACATAAATCACAACAACAACGTTAAACCTTTTATTTACTTATAATCTAAAGTTTTATTGATTGACTCAAAGATAAAGCAAAATTATATTTTAAAACAGTTTAAGAGGAATACTTTGAGATATAGAAACTCGTATAAAACATAGCTAATTATTATAAGGTTAATTTATTGTTAATAGTATTACTTATGGATATATGTATTTACGAAATAAATCCATTTTATTTGTATATGGTCCGTAAATTCTTATTTTTTGCAGTCATTGTCTATATTAGATCAGCTTCGATTGTCTCGAACTGTAAATTTCATCAATTTGTCTGAGCGTCAACTGTTTTGGGACGTTGACAGTGTTAAAAAATAAATCTGAAACGCTCATTAACTTACATTATGATTGTCAACATATCGATTCATTTATTTAACAAATTACAATAATGTAAATTTCCATTGTGACCGCGTGGGTGACGGCCCAGTCTCCCCATGGCTATGCTGATCTGGAAAGTCTGTGCCCTGCAGTGGGACGTAATAGGCTGATGATGGTGTTGAAACATACTCGATAAAATGTGTAATTCTCTGTCTAATTATATGCCAGGTCGGGGTCAACTTGTAGCAATGTAAGACTTAAAGGTGACTTTCATATACATAGGGTAACGGGTGGATAGGTTAGGTTAGTGCCATGGTGTAATGAAACCTATTGAATGTTAACTAAGCATTGTTGAGGTTGGTTATTGACAAATGTACACATAGATAAATAATAGTGTGACACAACCAAAGGTTACGAACGATTAGTAAAGTAACACAAAATATTTTAACGATATTTTATGCTAATATTTATTTGCATGAAATGTTGTTTCAATATTTCTAAAGTTATTTTGCGTTTGGTTAATTCTGACGTGTCCAACAAAATTTAAAAGCATAACAGGTTACTTGCAGGCTGCAGCTATGTACCAATAGTAGGAACATCGACAAAAGAAAATGAACATAAGTTTTTTGTTGGATAAATCCGTCTTTAAGGTAATTAAAATATGGCAAACTATAGTTATGTATTTACCGACCCAACGGTTGCCTTTGTTTACGTATGTATGTGCGAATTTCTTTAACATTGAAACTTAATATATTTTTGACCACTTACAGGCAAGAAATACCTGTTTAAAATTATTGACCTTATCACCACAGATACTATAGCATATATACATAAATATAAATAAAATCATTTATTCAGTGCCAAATACATACAAAGTTCTTAGTCTAAATTACAGTAAGGACACTGAAAGGTGCCCACTCAGCTTTATGTCGAGGTACTTAGTAAGCACCGCGACACTGATCTTCCGTGTGCAAAAGAGAACGCAACCGCCTGCGCCAACGCCGTAACAGTATCTATCAGATAAATAATATACTTAATGAAATAAATACAAATTTATGTTTTTATATAAATATTATATGTTAAAATACGGGCATGCATGATACTAAGTTAAAGTAATAAGATATACATTTTAAATTCATAACAAAACGTACTTAAAATAGGTAATATTATAGAAGGGTATGTAAGGATACATATATATATGAAATAAATAGACAGTGACTCATATTTGTGATTTCTGGTCTAACAAAAGGTGTGACTTCAATTTAATTTTAAATGTTTTAATATTATTATTAATAAAATGCTTTTCTGTTTTTATATCGTTACCAACTACTTTTCGTATACTCTTAAAATAAGAACTAAAGAGTTCATTATTCTGTAACTAGCCTCTGATATGTAAAACAATGCAAAATGCATATCCAGTCTTTCACAGATCTTTGTCACAAAAAACAAAGAATTTATTGAAAAAAAAAAACTTTTAAACTTTAAAATGGGTGTTCTGTATTCTGGCAAAATAATATGTGTGATTGTAACACATATTATTTTGCCAGATGTAAGCTTATTTGGATCGCACGGCTTGATTTTAAGTGCTTCTTTGTGCGAATACGAGTACATAATAGGTATTTGGATTTATAAATGTAGACACAGTCGACGAGCAGCAACTCATGCTCTTTTTAATATTATATTGTAATTTAATAACTTATTCATAACTGATTAAACAATTATTATACATGAAAGCAGAAAGCAGTTTAAAAAACCATCATGTAGAGATCTTCACTCTGATTGTACCCTCATGTAACGTAAAATCAAGTACTGTTTGGGATCTGGTTTAGGTGAGGATTTTGTGTTATTTTTATATAAATTAACACTGCTAGCGAAGGCATTTAAGATCTTAGCCTTAAGTATCTACTCATACAAAAACCTTAGGGCGTCCTAAATTGAGTCTTGGAGAGTAATATAGACGAGGTAAACAAGTGTATGTTTCAGAAAATATAAGTACTCGAGGTAGGTTCGAGTTGATTTACTGTCATAACAAATATCTACTAAGTAAAGTATCCTTACTACTATGTACAAGTACCTTCTCAACTTGGTGTTTATGGATGATCAGATTTATTTATAGAAGTTGAAATCCTTCATAAAACATACAGTATGTGTATTTTATTTGTATTTATTTATAAAAAGGTTTTTCTAGTATTTAGGTATTTATATCATAATGGATTGATTGAGAGCATCGGTGGCTCAATGGTGTATACTGTTGCCTTCTGATTGGGAGGGCGCAGGTTCAAATCCCGCCTCGTACCTATTTTATTTCGAATTTTCGAAATTGTATGTAAGCTATCCGACGCTCTTACGATGAAGGAAAACATCGCGAGGAAACCTACGCACGTGTGTTGTGTCCTGAAGTCTGCCAATCCGCACGGGAAGGCCCGGCCACCACGATGGGGACGTTTAATGAGCTGATGATGATGATGATCATATCATAAATACATGGTTTATCTATCCATAGATTTACCTACTTAATCAGGTGCAAACTTCACGGAAAATTCTTTTGTCCTTTGCCAGATGGGTTACGCAAATTTCGAGCAGGTGGGCAATGGCATCCATCTTCGGCAGTTCTCCAGGGCTTTCGTGTTCGAAGACGACATCAAAGACTCCAAGCAGAGGATCGTGTACGTGTCAGTAGACGCCGCCATGATGGGCCATGGTGTCAGAAAAGAGGTACCTACGTCATTGCAAATTGCTTATTATTTTTGACGAACCATTTGGTGTAATGGTTGAGACTTTGGCCAACACCAAGGATTTCCGGTTCGAATCCCGTTTTACAAAAACTGTGCATGAACTTATCTGTTTCGTATTTAATACCAGTGGTAGTTTTTCATTGCCGTCAAGTACAGTTGCTATTAGTTTTTACTATTTATATATTATATTATCTGTGCTATTTTACAGAAATAGATCCTATGATCAAAAAGCGACAAATAGTAAAGTAAATAATTAGAACGGAAACGTTTAAAACGTAACTTCAAGGTTTTGAAAGGCAAATATTATATAAGAATCAAACACGTTTGCGAGATAAGTTATTAATTTATGTGCTTTTGGACAGCAAAAAACTTTAAAAATATTTAGTAGTATACATAAAAAAGAGAATGAACGAGGAATTTGTAAAAGGAAATAAATATCCTCTGTCATTCATACAGCGCCATCTATAGCCCCAAACTAAAAACGGATAATCAATCGTTTTTTTTTAATTCATTCGTAATTATGATACATAGAAAACACCCAGACCAATATAAACAGACATGTTTACACATATGGTTGTACTGCACGGGGATCGAACCGGAATCCTTAGTGTGAGAGCCGACTTACACCACATGGGTCGTCAAATGTTCGGTTGATGATCTCACAAGTCACGAAATTATCGCAATGTTCGCTCGTCAGATGGGTGACCGAAAATACTATCTCGAGTCCGTGCTTTGAAAGGCACGTTACGGCGATGGTCTTAGGACCTTGGCTTAGGACTAATCCATATTTGGCTCGCATGGCTCGTTTTTTATGTTAAAAGTGTACTGGACGGTCAGGAGAGAGAGGACCATAAAGTGCGGCATTAAAGGAAACCAACAACTGATAGACAGTTATTATTTCTCTATCAATGCCGTACTGCGCCCGTCACCAGAACCAACAAATGTTAGGGCTCTTATACCCAGTAATTTAACTAGCTACAGTGCCCTCATCCTGAAATACAAAAGTGCTTAACACCCGTATTTTACGGGACGATATCTGGCACTGCGGTGGTACCTTCCTACGACTCAGTATAGAGTCTACCACCTAGTGAATTTCAGCTTATGGCCAAAACGGGAGTTGGGCCAAAGCCATTGCATTCTGTGTCTCCAGTGGGAGGTTATTGGCTGATTATGATATTTTCAAAGCACGGCCTTGTGACAGAATTTTTCAGTAACCCATTCCATGATCGTCCATTGCGATAGGTGTTTGACAGGGACTAGTGACGATGCGGCCAATGATTGCGAATATTGTTTATAATTAGACGTAAGTTTCACATAGGTGAATATGCTCTCTCATAACAACAGATAGTGTCTGATTCGTTTAACCTTACACTGAACCTAAACAATAACAATAATACATATAAATACAACAAATAATTATATCCAACGGACTTTGCCAATATTATCTTTTATTTTGAGACGACCTATTTGGTGTTGCGGTTGAGAGCTCGGCCGCAACACCAAGGGTTCCGGGTTCGATCCTCGGGCAATACAAACATTTGTGTGCATGAACATGTCTGTTTGTAATGGTCTGGGTGTTTCTATGTATAATATGTATGTATTTACAAAAAAATAATTATATGTATGTTTATCCGTTGTTTAGTACCCATAATACAGGCTTCACGCTTAACTTGGGGCTAGATGGCGCTGCGTGAATGTCAGTGGATATTTATTTATTTATTTTAAAACAACACCAATTTTTGTGGTCTGGGCAAATACAAGAGGTAGGCATTGAGAAATTAACTTGGGAACTGTTTTGGTTCACTTTTATTTATGAAAAAATGTGAGCATTTAAGCCACCTATCCAGACAACTTGATGGTAACTGTTTTGTTTGTTGTTTTCAATCAGTTAAACTGACTTATATTCATACATTTTAACGGCATTACAACATTTACAACACAATGGATGGTACATACATTTACGTCACGATGGTAGATTATAGTTGATGCAATTTATATTCCCTTAAAAATTCTATAAAATTAAATAATAAAAAAAATATTTTTTATGATCGTGAAACGATTTCTTTTTGAACCCAATTGGTAACTGAAAAATCGACCTGAAACTAGAATAGTACCTATTATTACTATCCTATTTATATAAATATTGAATATGTATATGCATTGAACTCTTTGACCGCCAATGAAGCCTTAAGGCGCTAGACACAAGAGATTTTCTATTGAGTCTGGATTCCCGGCGTTCATTGAGTAATCATTCCAGGTGCTGAAGCGACTGCAAAAGCGCTACGGGGAGCTGTATACAGAGCAGAACGTGATCCTGAGCGGCACGCATACGCACTCCACGCCTGGCGGGTTCCTTATGGACTTCCTCTTCGATCTGCCCATCCTAGGCTTCGTGAAGGAGACTTACGTTGCTCTCATAGTTGGCATTTATAAGGTAGGTATGTTTTTCAAAGGTACGACGTTTTATTGTGGTCAACTCACATTCGTGAATGAATTGAGCTTGTCCACCTTTGAAAACTCAATTCTTCTCATCGAATACTTCATCTTCATCACGTATCTTATGAGTTATATTAACAATATCTGGAATTACAATCGGAAGTGAGGTCATAATTTTGCATGCGGGCAAAATCAGGCATTTTGGCTGGTTGTCGACCTTTAGTTCTATGGTTTCTCAGGCTATATTCAAAAAAAATTAATGTATCTGATCCATAGGACTTTTATGCTACTAAGTCTACTGCTGGGTAAAGGTCTACCTCATTTTTTACTATATAATTCCGAGCCTTAGCTTTTCTTCGATCAATATACCACTACTGTCCATTATTGAATCTACTTACCTTGCCTATTTCAAAGAGCGCCAACAATCCGGTCTTGGTTAAAAGATGTTTGTAGATATAACGGAAACCTTTACATTTCAGAGCATAGTGATAGCCCATAACAAGTTGGCACCAGCGAGGATGGAGTATGGCGAGATTGAAATCCTGGATGCAAACATCAATAGATCTCCAACATCGTATTTGAGGAATCCGCCTGAAGAGAGAGCTAGGTAAATATGAAGATGAACCATAAACATACATACATACTGCTTGGTTGCAGTGGCGTGCACTTCATATATGCAAATAAGCTTTGCATACGTGAACTCGGAAAATCGCCTACATATTAAATCATCATCAGCTCATTAAACGTCCCCACCGAGGGGCACGAGCCTACCCGTATAGGGTGATTAGGCCTTAGTCGTCCACGCGGCCCAGTGCGGATTGGTCGACTTCACACACAATCTTTGAATCCTCTCGTAGGCGTACATGAATGTTTCCTCACGATGTTTTCCTTCACCGTAAGAGCGCCATAACGTACATATTTTTCGAAAATTCGAAACACATTGGTACGTGTCGGGATTTGAACCAGCCCTCCGGCAGGAAGGCGACAGTTCACACCATTGAGCTACCGACGCTCATGACATTAAATGATTTCCACTTATTCCCACATATTTCTCTACAGATTAGAAACTGTATATTAGTAGAGTATCATAAAAAAAGATTTGAAATCAACGATGCTCAATTTGACAAAATATAAATTATTTTTGTTTTTGCGATTTACATACCCTACTTATAAACGCTGTGCACGTTGTTGTAAACTCAGTATTGAGTCGTCTAGGTAGTGTTAGATATCGTATGATTTTATGATAGGAAATAATAAAATGTTCCAGATACAAATACGACACGGACAAGAACCTCGTTCAAGTGAAGTTCCTGACTCCATCGGACGACATCATCGGGGTCTCAACTGGTACGCGTGCACCCCACCATGAACAACACGAACACCTGATTCTCGGACAACGTGGGCTACGCCTCTATCTGATGGAGAAGGCTTTGAATGGAAACAACACGCATCCGGGTAAGGTAAGGCCGATTGGAATTTTGATATTTTTTGCACTTAGATATATATAATATTTTGAAAAAGTGACATAGGTCTTCTCCGTTTGTGCAAGATGTCGGTCTTTCGTTTTCGTTATCCAGACTCCATCAGTGGCCTTTCACGTCGTCAGACATCGGCCGGAGGTTGTCAAAACACCGTATCCATTCAGAACACGTCTCTCCACGATCCCGTTTCGCGATATACGTCATCGTTCCTGCATAGTAGTAATAGTAGTAATAGTAAAATCATTTTATTGCTCACCTTGACATAGATACATAACAAAAACAACATATTACAAAACATGATTAAAATATAAACTACATAAAAAGAATTGGCAATTTGATGCTGAAGCCAAAAGGGATGATCAGCTTGAACTGACAAGACACGCGTCTACGCAGCGCTGATTTCAGCCGCCCCATCATCTCTCTAGTTAGATGTAGATGAGAGGCATGTAGTTATGAGGCTACAAATTTTCACATCAGTAAAAGTAAAAATTAAAATTTATGCTAACTCCAAAGTGTGTGTGTGTGTGTGTGTGCGTGTGTGCGTGTGTGCGTGTGTGGTGCGTGCGTGCGTGCGTGCGTGCGTGCGTGAGTGCGTGCGTGGTGTGCGTGCGTGCGTGCGTGCGAATCTAGAAGAAATCTTTCAAATTTAATACTTTCCAGTGTTTACTCTGAGATTTCCGCAGCCAGCTGTTTTTTAATAAAGCGATTTGAATTTTTCCTAAAATTCGACACTCATATGTTTCGCATCGGTGGAGGTAGGTTATTCCATATGCTGGCTGCGTAATACTTGAAAGATGTTTGATATCGTGATGATTGTGCTTGGTACTTCAATAAGTTCTGTGTTAGGGTTCGACGATTCCTGTGGAGTTATCTTCAATCCAATGAAGCTTTTCATACAGGTACTCAGGCTTTCCGCACATCACTCTGTGGACTGTACATGCATAGATGGTCCCTGCCACTTCAACTTAACAATCCAGCGGCTTGATGTCAGTAATTTTAGTTCTCTTATGCATCATTTCCGTTTCATTTCTAAAAGGATCTCGAGAATAGCTCGCCCCATTGCCCGTTGAGTAACTTTGAACTTGTGAACCTATCCCGCACAGTCAGTGTCCATGTTTATGCTACCTAAGTTATTACGGGTACGAGGTCTTGCTCAAAGAATTCTGCCTTTATTTTTTTAATATCTTTACAAAGGAAAATAATCAGAATATCGACGCTTTATTTATAGCGTCGCAATGGCTTAAGCTGAGGCGGAACCCTTTGACCTTTTTTAGTGTTTATAGCTTTATTTCAATAAAATAGGTGCGTAATAATGTGTAATCCTTTTTCTGTATTGTGTATTTTTTTGTAAGGTGAATAAATAGTTTTTCTTTCTTAATGATCTCCAACGCCCTCAGGGTAGTGTAGTATGCGCGTTCGCGTCCACGAACCTGGGCGACGTGTCCCCGAACACGGCGGGTCCCCGCTGCGAGTGGTCCGGCGCCGCGTGCGACCAGCAGGAGCTGGTGTGCTCGCGCCCGCACGAGCGATGCTTCGCTTCAGGACCCGGACGGGACATGTTTGATAGCACACGGATCATTGCTACTAAATTATTCGAAGGCGCTATGGTGAGTTTTAGTATTTTTTTAATCAGCTCAATTTTACGTCACCGCTGAGGGGCACAGAAAGTGTGAAAATACCGGTGATGGTGTATAGGCCTGAGTTCACGCGGGCCCAGTGCGGATTGGCCGACTTCACGCAAACCTATGAATTTCTTCGTAGGCGTGCACAGGTTTCTTCACGATGTTTTCGTCACTGAAAGCATCGGATAAACGTACATATAATTTTGGAAAATTCGAAAGCACATTGGTACGTGGCGGGATTTAAATTCGAAAAGATTTGATTCGTGGCGGGATTTGAACCTGCACCCTCTAGCTAGATCGATGAACCACCGACGCTCCGTTTTTTAATTCCAAAACTATTTACATATCCCTTGTAATTAATTATATTTCCATTTTTCCTACGCAATATAATGACAATTTTGTGAAAGACAATAGATTTTCTAATGTGGTTTTCTATTCCTGACGTTTTGGACCGGCAAAGCATTCATTGTCCCTCTAATATTGCAAATATATATACATGCGTCATTGCTACTAAACTATTCCATGGCGCTATGGTGAAATTTCTTATTGCTTAGAATAAATTGGGGGAGGCCTATGTTCTGATTGAGGTGGGCTGATTGATTGAAGAATAAATATCCATTGTAAAGCCATTGTTCATGCTTTGCTTGCTGCTGCTGATAAAGGTTCATGCTTTTATTCAGCAATGCTTTTATGACAATGTAATGATGGTGGTTCGGAAAGACCAAATACAAGTTTTTTCATACAGTGAATAGCATTATGGTTATTTTCTAGAAACTGTTAAAGCAGCCCGGAGAGGACTTGACGGGCCCTCTGAGTGTGATCCATCAGTACGTGGAAATGCCCAAGCAGACCGTATTCCCCTACGACCCAGTCACGAACACTTTTAACACGGTGAGTAAAATTCGACATTTTATTCAGGCCAGCGTTCCATCTTTACGTGGTACACATTCATAATCCGCACAGCTCGCTATGGTGCCTCGTTCTTAATGCGCATCGCAAAGGAATGGAACTCCTTGCCTCCTTATGTGTTCCTCGAAAATTACAACCTGGCCATCTTCAGGGCAAGAGTGAATAGGCTGTTTCTGGACGGGCATGATCCATCCTCGGCCGCATCATCACTTACCATCAGGTGAGATGTCGGTCAAGTGTTTGTCTATAGAAGATCAGTGCCGGATTAGCCACATAGCAAGAGTAGCAAATGCTACGGGCCCCGCGGATTGGGAGGCCCCGCGCTTCAAATAGAATAGCTGTTTACAAATAGAGTACCTGGAGCGTATATTGCACATCTAAAGTGTGATATCTTAGGTTATTTGGCTTAGGCTGCACTAGGTAAAAAAATTCTATACTTTGTTGCTTCACGGTAAATGCTGAAATTAATAAGAACTTTTTAACGTAAATGTTTGGTTATAATCGATATATTAACATCACATATACCAGATTTCTACGTTTCAAATGTCTAGATTATACCTTAAACTAGGGATCCTGAAACAAAACCAGGGGCCCCTTTACAGAATGTGCTACAGGCCCCGCGCTGTCTTAATCCGGCACTGTAGAAGATAAAAAAAACATGTTTCATTGTGCAGTCCTTATTGTTTGGTATTCGACCAAAGACTTCTGGACTAGTATCCTGGTCCATGGCTCACTGTATCAGTGTGTCATCTTGTTTCTGGTTACGATGTATATGTATGTTTTTAAAATGGATTGGCCTTGTTTTTGTGTATGCTATACTTTATCGTACATACGAGTACATATGTTTTTGTACAAGACTTGTTTGCTAAGAAGTGTGTGTGTGTGTGAGTGCGTGGCGGCTATTCGATACTGTGGTATTTTGTTAAGTCTGCCTATCTGAAATGTGTGTCTCCTGAGCTCGTCAGTGTTAGATGCCAACTGGCCATGGAGTGTTTTGTCGATAATATTTTACTTTTTAATGTAAATATGGAATATGCAATGTCCGGTTGCCTGCCGGCTATTGGGTTAAATTTGATTACGCTTTTTCGGTATAATCTCGGTATTATGATCACCCAGGGTGACCCAGGTGATATCACCCGGCTCATCAATTTCAGCATTTTGTCTCCTAATATCACCTGCTATTATAACACCTGGGTGTTCAACTCCCACATAATTAAAAAATAAATTTTAGTTTCCCTAATCATCTGCACTAACTTTTATAAAAACTGTATGCAAATGGTATACTCTTCCTTTTTTCTTGGCGTTTACCCTCTCTTTCTTTTGCCAAATAAATATTTCTTTTTTTCTTATTTACAAAGGGCCAATCTGGTGTATATTGTCTTTATTATAATTTGTATCCAGAGCACATCAGTGTCTGGCTGCCTCCCAGCCATGGGGTATAGTTTCGCGGCGGGCACGACGGACGGGCCGGGCGCGTTCGACTTCCGCCAGGGCACCACCTCGGGGAACGCGCTCTGGAACGCCGTGAGAGACTTCCTGGCCGAGCCCGCGCCCGCTGATGTGGCCTGCCATGCGCCTAAACCTATACTGCTGGCTACTGGACGGGTAACGTTTTTATATATTCCGTAATTCAATTTTTAAACTAGTCTCTTCTTTAGTCTGGCAATCCAAAGGGAAAACGCTGCCAGTATTTTCGGAACCTTGCCGAAAGGGATTTTTATTATATTTTTTAGTTATAATTATTTATTTTTAAGTGTTTAAGGTGTAATATATTTTAGTTATCTTCTTATATTTATTTAGTATATTTTCTATTTCGATGTAATTAATTTAAATAAAGAATATTTTATCTTTAAGCTTAAGATGTGACTTCACATATTTTATTATCACATTCCGTGTTTTAATCCTATAAGTTGAATTTTATAGTATTTGTCACGTCAATTAAGTGTAATAGGCTTCTTGACACTTTTTGAAAGTTAATCTAAAATTAAATCTTCGATGAACAATTGTTTATCTAGGCGTTAAATTAATAAACTTTCAGTTGGTCGCGTTATTAAATGCAATATGCTACTTGTCATTTCTTAAAAGCTGTTTAAACTGCTAGGTAATTTATGTATGTGTCATTAAATAAATAAAAAAATGATTTAGTAATGTTTGTGATTAAATTTTTGATCTTAAACTGTTCATGTTTATGACCCGTTTAATGTACGGATGAGAAGCCGACACCAAAAGTGCGGTTTTCAATACCTGTGAGGTATTGTGTCTGTGCCCTGAAGTGGTTAATCAATCAAACTATCAATACCCAGATAAAGTTCCCGTACGCGTGGCAGCCGACAATAGTATCGTGTTCGGTAGCCCGTATAGGCGGTCTGACACTGGCGGGTGTCCCGGGCGAGCTGACCACGATGTCGGGGCGCCGTCTCCGGGCCGTGCTGGGCCCCGGACGCGCCGTGCTCGCCGGACTCGCCAACGTCTACGCCGACTACGTAGCTACGCCCGAGGAGTACCAGGTACTACGGTACTGCCGCTACGACTGCTACGGGTCTGCTACGACGGGGAGATGCGGCTACGACTAAGTACCGTGCGTCGCACGTATCCCGACTACTTAGCAATGTCTGAGGAGTACCAGGTTCTGCAGTATAGCTGCTAAGACTACTAGGGGGGCCTGCTACGACGGGGAGATGCGGCTACAAGTAAGTACCGCTCGTCGGACTCGCCAACATCTACGCAGACTACGTCGCCACGCCCGAGGAGTATCAGGTACTACGGTATTGTCGCTGCGACTGCTAGGGGATTGCTACCACTGAGAGATGCGGCTACGAGTAAGTACCGTGCGTCCATTGTACACTGACTACGTTGCCACGCCTGAGGAGTATCAGGTGCTACGGTATTGCCGCTACGACTGCTAGGGACGACTAAGCTAATTACATAGGCATCATCATCATCATCAGCTCATTAAACGTCCCCACCGGGGCACGACCTACCGTATAGGTGATAGGCTTAGTCGTCACGCGGGCCCAGTGCGGATTGGACGACTTCACGCACAACCTTTGAATTTCTTCGCAGGCGTGCATGAGGTTTCCTCACGTCGAGCGTTAAGTACATATATTTTCGAAAATTCGAAAACACATTGGTACGTGGCGGGATTTGAACCTCGGCCCTCCCGGTAGGAAGGCGACAGTCCACACCATTGAGCCACCGACGCTCACATAGGCATATCTGCTACTTAAAACGTCTACACAAATTACGTTCTAACTGAAAGGTAAAGCATAGAGTTGCGGCAATAATAGGTCTGTATAGTGTACGACTACGTAACCTCTACTGATGTACTGCTACGGCACTGAACTTCAACATGTCAGTTTCGCGCATCAGACATCTACGCTAAGTAGACACACCTGAGGGCGGTGACCTCAAGCGTGGTGCTGACTGGTGCTAGCTACAGAATAACTCAGTGCCAATTCAGTAAGCTACAAAATGTTTTCCAAATTTTCCCGTAACGTTATTATGGCCGATCAAAATCTTATTAAAAAAGATCAAACCTAGCTTAGTAATAATATTTGTTTTTTCAGGCGCAACGTTACGAAGC
This sequence comes from Leucinodes orbonalis, assembly GCA_019425675.1. Lineage (NCBI taxonomy): Eukaryota > Metazoa > Arthropoda > Insecta > Lepidoptera > Crambidae > Leucinodes > Leucinodes orbonalis. The sequence continues at coordinate 112,567 of PQWD01006487.1, read as the reverse complement.
TGCTTCCACGATATACGGACCGCACACACTAGACATATATTTGAACAAGTATAAGGAACTAAATGACGCATTAGAAAAGGTATGTTGTTATGATAGTATTTCTCCCTACTCTGTTCAAACTTACACCAAAAACATTTGGTTAATATATTGAAAATAAATCATATTATTTTCACATATCCAATTCACTAAGTGAAAATATAGGAAGTACATAACGGAAGGAAGGTTGGAATGAAATTTGCTTATAGGCATCATAATAAGAAAGGTATCTCATCACGGTTTATAGTTTCATTTGAATTGTTAACAGCTTGCAATTGATACAAAAAATTCAAGAACACCAAGATATAATTTGATTAGAATCAGTATCACGATTATGTGGAATATTTAGTGTAACTTATCAGTAGTTTATATTTCTTCTATCCAACTCGATATTAGGCGTAGTAGTAGCAAACTCGTTCTAGATTGAGCCTCAGCGTTTTACACAGTAAGGATTCCAATCTGATTAAAATACTATTTTTTTAGCGAAAATCCTCACTAAAACTAGTCAATAATGGTTATTAAAGCAGTCGCTTTACTTGTAAACCGTGTTATTGGGCACCACAGGGCAGTATTCTTGGACCATAAGTAATCTTAATACACTTTAAAATATTGTTATTCTGATGATACTGTCATGAACTAATAACATTTGACGTCTTTTACTGTTGTTTAGAGCGTCGGTGGCTCAGTGGTGTGAACTGTTGCCTTTCTACCGGAAGGGCTGAGGTTCAAATCCCGACACGTACCAATGTATTTTCAAATTTTCGAAAATATATGTACGTTATCCGACGTTCTTACGGTGAAGGAAAACATCGTGAGGAAACCTTTATGCACGCCTGCGAAGAAATACAAAGGTTGTGCGTGAAGTCGTCCAATCTGCACTGGGCCCGCGTGGACGACTAAGGCCTAATCACCCTACACGGGTAGGCTCGTGTCCCTCGGTTGGGACGTTTAGCTGATGATGATGACTGTTGTTTGTAAATTATGATTTGTAAATGTCAAGTAATTACTTGAGCAACACAAAGCTGGAATTACTGAAAGAGCTTTTATCAGAAGAAACTACTGATTATTTTAATGTTTTATTAAAATAATACAAGTAATTGTAAGTACGAGTGTATATTTGCTTTTTATTTGAATGGTCTATTAAGTGTGTTCTGTGTACTTACATATATTGGTATCTTTATGACAGTGGTTCTGATTTATATTATAGAAAAAGATTATAAAAAAGTGGTATAGAAATAAATAACGATAAGTTAGCGTTATCGTGTAATTGTTTGAATAGCAACAACTTAATAATGATGATATGGAATATATTAATTACATAACTATGTTATCTTAAACATTTGAATTGATATATTTCATTCCTAACCAGACAAACCATCATCGAACTTTTTAAGGTGGCAGAAATATTTCTTCATTATATATATTTTTTCTAATATTCTTGAACCGATTACGTGCAATTTTGACATAAATAAATAATACATCTTATCACTAACTAATTTTGATAACAATTTTGGTAATTCAAGGCAAGAAGTTAAGTCATTATTTGATTGTGTATTTACATTATTGCCTTTAGCAAATTATTAATAAATTTATAAACTGTTGATCATGTGGCTGAACTTTGTATGTCTGTTACAAAGTTACTGTAATATGGTACTGCGTCGTTTAGTTAGGTAACCACCGCAATTCATCCATCCCGAGAAATGCTAGTCCTCTTTTGTGTTTCGGGAGCAAGTCGCTTTAGCTTTTAAATTAATGTATGAGATCTAACATCATGATTGAATAAAGCTCAGGGCAATGTTGAAAGAAACTAATGACTATCTACTGTCATCCCCACAGTGGGATTGTGGGGCAGGAGAGAATGGGGACCAAGATGTTATGACAAATACAATGTCTGTATTAAAATGTGCCTTAAAATTTATATTTTCCACGACTCGTACTAAAAATTCAATAGAGAACTGCTAAGCTTAAATAAATGTTTTTTTTACTTTCTTACAAGCTGAGCAGTCTTAAGTTCCAATAGTTTTAAATATACAAATATAAGTTATTTTTCTTCATCAATGCCGCACTACGCCCGTCACTCGAGACAACAGATGTTAGGTCTCTTAAACCCGGTAATTGCACTAAAACCTTCAACCTTCAGTAGTGGTGCCCCCGAATAGCAAACGAGGCTCAGACGACTTCTACACACTTGACCTACGTGATCGATCCAAAATCTTCTTGTTAGCGATCTTCAGCAAATCGTCGGTCCAACAGGCCGTAGGGCGTACTACGCTACGCTTGCCAAGACGCGGTCTCCACTCCAGAACTCGTGCGCAATATCGAGTTCTTATATCTGGTACCTGCTGGTAGAGCGTCGGTGGCTCAGTGGTGTGGACTGTCGCCTTCCTACCGGGAGGGCTGAGGTTCAAATCCCGACACGTACCAATGTATTTTCGAATTTTCGAAAAATATATGTACGTTATCCGACGCTCTTACGGTGAAGGAAAACGTCGTGAGGAAACCTTCATTCACGCCTGCGAAGAGATTCGAAGGTTGTGTGTGAAGTCGTCCAATCCGCACTGGGCCCGCGTGGACGACTAAGGCCTAATCACCCTATACGGGTAGGCTCGTGCCCCTTGGTGGGGACGTTTAATGAGCTGATGATGATATCTGGTACCAAGTATAAAAAAAATGTCTCAGCAGATTACCGTGATCTAAGTTTGTTATAATACCTAGTCTATTTGTAAAAGTAAGAGCAATAATAAATTAAAATATACTAATTAAGTAGATTAAATCAGATATATGGCCGTCTTCAAGGCAAGAGTGAATAGGCTGTTTCTAGGCAGGCATGATCCATCCTCGGCCGCATCATCACCTACCATCAGGTGAGATGGCGGTCAAATGTCTGCCTATAGAGGATAAAAAAATATCGATACTACAAAAAGATTAATTCCATTTGCGCATGCCATGAAGGTTTACCACCTACGAGGTAGATAATTAGATAAGATTTGTATAATTTCTAAACATCTATTATCTAATATTTGATAATAGTTGATATCAGGGATTATGGCTTTGTTTAAACGTCAAGATTTACTAATGAACTAAAAACTACGTAAACAATATAGGCAACATTGAGGAATCTTTCTTCCATAAATGACTCTTTCTTTGACGACCCATACGACTAAATACTCGTAGTTAAGTTGCTTTCATACCAAGGGATCCGTGTTCGATCCCCGGGCAGTACAAACATTTGTGTACATGAATATGGTTGTTATGAACAGTAGAATTAACTATCCGAGTTTTTGACTTCTATTTTAATTGATGATTCAATGGGTCATAAATACTTAATTGAACAAATACATTTTTGAGTTTTAGTTTGTTTGGTTTGGGTGTTTTTATGTATATGTATTTACAAAAAAAAACATGTAAGTATATTAATTTGTAGTTTAGTACTCATGTACAAGCTCCTTGCTTATATTGAGTTTAGATATAAAATGTTTCCATATTTATAGATTATTCACTTAGTCAGAAAATCAAACAAACCTTAATGTCAGTTTCTGGACCCTCTCTGACATAGTTCTAAGTAATGAATGACTCTACCAAAATTAATAATTTGTCTGTTTGCCAATAAACTTTAATTCTGGGCTATCTTTACTCGCTGATTGCTCGGTGAAAGCCGAGCCGAGCCGTCCTACCAAATACAATACGTCTTCGCTGCTCAACATTTCAGGTAAGCATTAGTTCCCGCCGTAAACGTATGTATTCTTTCAGGGCATAAAGCTAGACCAGGTCCCCAGCCTGTGGACTACAGCGAGCAGCTGATCACCCTAGTGCCCCCAGTTCTGTGGGACGCGGCGCCGTGGGGTCGCGAGTTCGGTGACTGCCTGCGACAGCCGCAGTCGCGCTACGGCCCAGGGGACACCGCTTCTGCCACCTTTGTAAGTATCTTCTTGCAGAGTTCTGAACCTCAAAGAAGGAAATTGAAACGCAAAGAAGAAGAAATCGAAACACAAAGGATAAATTTCCAATTGCCCTAGAACTGTACAATTTTGAAAGGAACGTAAAAGTACCTGCAAGCACTCGGTAAATTCAAGAGTCATACATTTGAATTAAATTAAATAAGCTAATTATTCTACAAGGAGGTTTCGTGAGTGTTTGCACGTGCTTTTGCGTGTGTGTCTGTATGCACGCGCCTATGCGAGTTCGCGTGAGTGTGTGCTCGTGCGTATGCGATTTTGTGTGTGGTGTGTGCGCGCGCAAATGTGAGTTTGTGTGTCTGCTGTTGCGCCTGCATGTTAATGTGTATGTTCGCGTGAGTCTGTGTGTATAAGTCTGTACAAAATAACCAAAATATTGTGTGTATATGTATAAAACACCTACAATATTGAGTGTATATGTATACAATAACTAAAATATTGCGTGTATGTATAAACTAATTAAAATATTGTGTTTATATGTATAAACACCTAAAATGTTGTGTGTATATGTATAAAACACCTAAAATATTGTTTGTATATGTATAAACAAGTGTAACGGCGGTTGGCAGGTGTCGGGCCACCCGCGCAACAGTATCCGTCACGGTCGCGGCTACGGCACGGTGGAGCGGCTCGTGTCGGAGCCGGACGACGCCTGGACCGTGGTCGCCACCGACGCTGACTGGGAGACCAAGTATGCCCGTTTCATGTTCATTCGCTTTAATTATTCTCAAACACACACACACACACACACACACACACACACATAGACACACATACACACACACACACACACACACACACACACACAACACACACACACACACACACATAACACAAATACACACACACACACGCACACGCACACACACACACCACACACACACACACACACACACACACACACACACACACACACACACACACACACACACACACACACACACACATACACACACACACACACACACACACACACACACACACACACACACACACACACACACACGCCTACTACACATACCTATTATCTATTGTAAAAACATTACATACAAAGTTATATTTGTAAAAGCGAAAATGTAACACCTTTTAGATAAGCAAGAGCGTAGTCTCCTGACACAGGCATTTTCTGCTTAAAAGGTGACTACGACAACTTTTCTGTAAATGTAAAAAAAAAATTTGAAGAAAATAAAGAAATAAAGATTTTATTGAAAGAAAGAAAACACTTTTATTTGGAACACAAATCTTAGACAATAATACAAAAAGAAATACATGGAAAACACACAATAATCTTATGGTATGTTGGCATATTAACATTATTGTGAACCAAATTGGTTGCCACTCAGCTTTATTGTCATAGCTTAGGGTAGCTATGACGCTGGTCTTCTGTGGGAACCATAAGACACTAATTACCTCTCCTACATAATAACATATAATATTGTTTCATATGAAGTGAATCGTTATTCATAAGTCGTTCAATCGCGTCTTATGAATATATTTTAACGCCACGAATCCAAACCACTGTTTGGACTGTTTTCCAAATGTCAATTCGAACATCACAAACCATAGATTCTCCATTGTGTCTGAATGTCAAAGGATTAATAAAGATTAAAAGTTCTCTATTTCTTACTTTGCTTACGAACAACATTTATCAAAATTGTTTTTTGTTTCCTCTTATAGAAAGAAGTTGTTTGGTAAAGATTGTTTTTTCAAATAAATATATTTTATTTATTATAGCAAGCGAAAACATATTAAAAAAAAATGTTTTTTTTTCTGTAGTTTCTTTATTTATTTAAAGATTGTTATTGAAGACCTATAATTGGTTCAGTGTTGTTGTGAACTTTTTACCGTTGTAACGGTGTTGATCGTCCAAAAAACAAATTAATAATTAGTTAATATTCGTATTTAGGTACATCTGGCACCGGAATTCCAAGATCCTGGGCACCAGCTACGCGGAGATTGAATGGGAAATTCCCGAAGGCACGCCTCCCGGTACTTATAGGATCCACCATTATGGAAACTACAAATATATACTCGGTGGAATATACCCGTATCATGGGTTTTCAGACTCTTTTGAAGTTAGGTAAACGTATTGATTATAATTTTAAAAATATTTTTTCCAGAACTTTTTGAGTTAGTTCTGGTTGAATATACTTGCCACAATTTCCGCTTTCTATATGAATACGTACATTTTCAAATAATTTTAACTTGAATCCTTTTGAAACGAATCGGTAGTAAGTGATAAAAATCTGTATAAATGTATTTTTCATTACGACCAAAAAGGTCCCCAATGTTTAGTTTTAAGAAAGATTGCCATGTAATTTTATATTATGGTACCTCCCGTAACCCAGCGGCAGCTTCTACGGCAGCAGAAAATTCTAAATTCCGAAAATATAAGGATATCGGTAACAAATATATTTTTGTGCCGGTAGCGATTGAGACCATGGGTTCTTGGGCAAACGAGGCCGAATTATTTTTAAAAGATCTGTCAGTTCGTTTGACTGAGGCTACAGGGGACTCCAGAGCCGGCAGCTTCCTTGGTCAAAGAATAAGCATTGCTATTCAGCGCGGGAATGCTGCCAGTGTTTTGGAACCCTGCCTCTGCCTGTTTTGTTAAATAATATATTATGTTTCATTTAGTATTTACATTTTTAATCATAAATAATTGTATTTTTTATTATCATTAGAATGTTGATGTATATTTAATAATATGATTTTATAAAGACATTAATTTTTGGACGAAGTCTAAAATATAATAAATGTAAGGCTGCGTTCTCACTGCATGTTCTATTACACGCCGCGCCGCTGTCGATTTGATCGCTTCGAAATAATACATTTTGAGCTTAATTTAATTTCTTTAGATGGACATTTTAACCGGTTAATTAAAAGTGCCAGTTTTAAAAAATGGGTATTTTTAAATAACCGATTTAGAGCAACGAAACTGTTTTCAAAAAGTTCAAAAATACATCAAACCGATTCAAAAAAAATACGGTGTCCAAGCCCTGGTACCGACTTAAAACGGATAGCACACGCCGCGCCGCGACACGTCGAGTCGTTCACACTACGTGTGAGCGCGTGATATCACACTCAGTGAGAATGCTCCATAAGAATGACCAAAGTGGGTTATACGTATCAAATTAGTTTGTATTTAGAAGTAGCGACAGAATTAAAGGAATGCAAATGGAAAAAAAGGAATGGTATGGTTTCCATTATACTGATGAATAACATGTTTTGTATACTTTATGTATGGATCAGGGCATGAACTTTGGCTGTATGTATTATGTAAGTTATAAGTATATGAAAGAGGCCTCATTAATCATGGGTCAGAAAATCGGATCACAATTAAAGCAATCGAGTTGAATACTGGATTCAGTTTACTCATTTAGGCTTACTTCACTTAACGTAAGTAAGTTCATTCCAAGTTGAGTATATTCCATGTCATAAATGTTGATCTGGTTAAGGTGGCAGGTAGCAGATGGATGTCAACTGCAAGGGATCGGTCCGCGTGGAAATCATTAGGGGAGGCCTTCGTTCAGCAGTGGACATAATTGGGCTGTAATGATGATGATGAAATTTGGAATATTTTCCTCACCTTGAACCTAGAAGACTATACTTCTAGCATAAATAAATTACTCATACTTTGTCTTAGTTGTAATATATAATTTAAGAATATAAAGCTAGTCTTTGAAGTGACAAGATCGCCTTGCCCGTCATAGTTAAACTTTGTTTATTGATAATGTGAATAAATCTATGTGTAATGGTGTATTAAAAAATAAACAATGTGTTTTAAATTTTCGTTTCATTTCTATCTTTATGAGATTTAGCCTCATAACAAACACAATACCGAAATATTTTCAGTATCATCAATTACCGGTTATAAGGAACCTAAAATATATAAAAATCTCGTATTAGATGTTGTCTTAGGTGACGGGCGTAGTGCGGTGTTGACGGAGAATAAATAAATAAATTAACTGAATTAAATTACTGGTTGCCACACTGGTGTGACTACAGTATTAATATATGTTTCCCGCGTGACTCGAGCCTACTACCCCTGAATCAAGCAGCGATCTGATCGTTCAGATATTCGGAGACGAAGAAAGAAATTGTGTAGTTATCATATGGGTATAAAGGACCTAACATCTGTCGCCTCATCACCCGAGATGCGGTATGATGCACGGCAGTGTTGAAGGACAATAATTACTACCAATTATTTTAATTCCTTCAACAGTGCGCCTGTCATGGGCATGCGTATCACTTACCACCAGGTGAGCGAACTGACCGTCCTATTCAAATATGACATAAAAAATGACATAACTTATTCATGAGCATAATTGAACTCGAAATAATCAACGAACTTGAACGACTCAAGCGCAGGTTTCCATGAGTCTGTAGACTTAATAATGTTACCTACAAATAGAAGACGATATAATATGCAAATACTTATAGTAGATTATTTTAAAATTAATTTTGGGCTTCATTGTCTTAGTTTGTTCATTATGGCTGTTATGTATACATATAGGTACATAAAATTGGAGTGTCTGTAATATTGAAATAACCGTTTCTTAATATTAACATATTATAAATATATACGAATCATACATCAAAATATATTTTTTAAAATTTTATCTCTCTTTTGGTCTTGGATAGTTTTTAAAATGGCTGAGCCGATTATGATAGGACTTTTTTTTCTTTTACTAAAGAAAAAACGATTATTTTGGTACAGTAATTTTGTCCTGCTAACGTCGCGTGGGCTCCAGGCTACGTTTTATCGCCGGAATATACAATATCATTGTTACCGGAGAATATCTTATAACGCGGGGCACAGCTAGTAATGAAAATATTATACCCAAATAAAAAATATAAAAAAATCTATTGACATTCACACAGCGCCATCTAGCCCCAAGTTAAGCGTGAAGCCTGTATTATGGGTAATAATACTTATATATATTTTTTTGTAAATACATACATATTATACATAAAAAACACCCAGACCATTACAAACAGACATGTTCGTACTGCCCGGGGATCAAACCTGGAACCCTAGGTGTTGCAGTCGACGTCTCAACCGCTACACCAAATGAGTCGTCGAAAGAAACATGACTATGTAAAAAATTATGGATTGGCTTTTGTATAAGTGTGTTGATTATATAACTTTTATTTCATTTGTGCCGGTTTCTGATATTTGCAAGTGCAGATTAAGATTAAGGCAATCCTCATATCTCCGAGGTGGGGTAATTTATCATAACTATAGCTATCAAAATGATAAACGAATTATTTTTTTCGTTATATCTAGATTTATAGATATTTTCTAATTAAAATATTTTAATTATTGTAATTTTAGTTCTCGTGGCCGCGTGTAGCGGCGGACGTTGTGTCCATATTATTTAGTTGGTCTTAGTTTTAATTTATGTGAGTACACTGACTAGTTTTTATTGGAACCATAATCTCTACCGTGGCAGATTAGGAAATAGCACTACTTATAATGAGAGATCGTTCTCTGTTATAAATCTCTAATGTCCTTTCCTTTTCGAAGAGAAGGGTAACAATGGATTTCATTGACCGGCAAAAAACTATGATCTGGTTTTGGATGTAAACTTAAAGCCCTGGTGTGTAATCATTGACTGCAAAGTTATTTAACTTATTTCCCTTCATTCTATCACAGTCCACAGCTGGACAAATATCTCCCCATTCTCCATTCACCCGCTATACAGGTGAATGTATTCTTGATCAATTGCAAAGTGTTTTACATGACTTTTAGGGTTCAAAATATTTGATTTTTGTAACACTATATTTGCCACATATTTAGGGGATAATCACGAGTAGATTCTTAGTTTTTAAAAATGCCAATGATCTCGATTTTACCCTTTGTATCTCGGTTGTCTCTATTTTTATACAAACTCTACCAACTTCTTCCAAGTCCTCGGCCCATCAGGCCGGAGGGCGTCCTATGCTAACTTTTATTGAATATTATTTCAGACATAATGGCGATCACTTTAGTAGGCAAGGTCGTGATAACTATGGTGACGCTAGCAGTGGTAGCTGGTATGTCTACTGTGATATATTTCGTTGTGAATGATGAGGATTCAACAGAACCAGCGTCCACCCCTTTGCCTAGCCCGGAACCGCAACCCACACCCCTTCCAGGCCCCGGTGGAGACTTGCCGTACCATGTTGGCGTCGGCATAGCAGATATGACTGGACCTTGTGTGGAGATAACTTTCGTAAGTTTAAGTTTGTACTTAACTAGCTCTTACTATAATTGTTCGCGTACTTAGATAAACAGTAATCTAACTTCGCGTGGAAAAGATCATCATCAGCTCATAATAAGTCCCCACCGAGGGGCACGAGCCTACCCGTATAGGGTGATTAGGCCTAAGTCGTGCACGCGGGCCCAGTACGGATTGGACGACTTTACGCACAATCTTTGAATCTCTTCGCAGACGTGCGTGAAAGTTTCCTCACGATGTTTTCCTTCACCGTAAGAGCGTCGTATAACGTACATATAATTTCGAAAATTCGAAAACTCATTGGTACGTGGCGGGATTTGAACCACAGTCCTCCTGGTAGGAGGGCAACAGTCCAAACCTTTGCGCCACCGACGCTCTGTGGAAAAGATTCTCAAAAATAATTTCATATTAAACTAGTTACTTGATTAATTGTCTACCCGATTACAACTTGAAGCGGCAGTAACTCATTTCAACTTAGATGGCAACCTATATGGTGTAATGATTGAAAAGTCGGGTATTTCACCGAGGGTTCATATTATTAGGCTATAATGATGATTAAGATGATTATTATTTCTAGATGGGTTATGCCGAGGTAACACAGCGTGGTCGAGGCATCCAAACGAGGCAGTTCTCCAGGGCGTTTATCTTCGTGAAGGGTGACACCAGGGTAGTGCTGGTGACTGCTGATGTGCAGGCCGTGGGGATTGCTGTTAGGAGACAGGTTTGTGGTCGTGGAAAGTAAAAAAAAGTTTATTCAATTTAGGCTTCCAAAACGCAGTTATAAACTTCAAATAGCGAAAGAAATACAGTCAAAATTATAGTTTATCAAACACACAAAATTAATTTGGATACTAAAAAAAAACTATTAAGAAAGGCCTGTTGAATGGAAATAATCCCTATTCGCATAATGGCGTGTGCCGGTTCGTGTTTTCATTAAAAATAATTACTTTAGCTAGGGGTTCCCCACTTGAATGCTCTTTGCCTTGAAGAGCCACAAAACATGAGCTTGATTGTTCGCTACATAAATGCATCACAATCTCGAATGACTTAAGACCTACGGATCGGATGCGCGGAGAATCATTTTTCAAAGGTTAGTAAGACATCTCTCTCTAATCAACCTATTGCAGTCCTCTGCTGGACATAGGTCTCCCCCCTACTCCTCCCGAGGTGTCGTAAAAGCTGAAAAAGGGATAATATACCGGATGGTGGGCAGCAGCGCCATCCTGCATACTGATTCATACTGCGGTCACCAACCCACCTGCCCCTGTCCTGTTTTCCCATCATGAGCAGCGCCAATTATAAGATCTAATTAGAACAAAACATTTATATGGATTTATAGGTACACATTGTCAAGTGTAAACAATTGTAAAACAATAAAACACAACAGAATAATGATTCGAAACAATGCAAGCGTTATTTCACGCCTGCGTTGCGTCTTCAGCGAATCAATTGCGCCGAAGTTCTCTCTTACTTGAACTTCTGTATTTAATTGTACTAGGTGGTGAGAAACCTGCAAGAGCTATACGGAGATATATACAGCCTCCGTAACGTGATCCTGACCGGCACGCACACCCACAGCACGCCGGGAGGACACCTGCAGAACTTCCTCCTGGACGTGACAATCCTGGGCTTCTCCAGGGAAACCTTCGACGCGTATGTTGCTGGTATCACTAGGGTATTGTTAGTTTCAGTTAGTATTTTCTAATTGCATAGGTTGCACGGAGGGACCGCACTCTTTGTGCGTTTAGCCGTGTTCGTCTGATAAGAAAGACAGAGTCACCGTGCTTCGGAGGGCACGTCAAACCGTCGGTGCAAACTACTATCTCGGTATGGCAGATTTAAACCCACCCTCCTCATCCCTCCTCATTAGACTAAGTGTGTTACAACAATGGAATTCGAAACCATGACTATCGATCTAGCGTACTACTTATAAAAATGTATTTCGAGATAGCGTGTTCGCGAGTCCGTCATTCGATTGAGCGATTTTCGATAAAACGGCTTTCCGCAAGAGCGCACCACTTGATATTTTTTTCGTAACAGCTTGTGTTGCGACAACGGCATTCGAAACTATGTATAAGACCCCTACGGATCTCCCGAAAATTAAGTTTACTAGGTTGTAGACTGAATACTGAGTCGTCTAGGTAGGTACCGCCGCAGTGCAAATAAAAGTACTATGCACTTTTGTGCTTCGGGATGAGGGCACTGTAGTTAGTGAAATTACCGGGTATAAGAGACCTAACATCTGTAGTCTCGGGTGACGGGGACACTGCGGCATTGATGGAAAATAATAACTGTCTATCATTTGTTGGTCTCCTTCAATACCGCTCTGTCATTGTCAGGCGTATCACTTACCATCAGGTGGGCGTCCTGACCATCCTTTTCACTACATAACATTAAAAAAGTATTCATTATTGTGTTTTCAGAGCATAGTCCGGGCTCACGACAACATAGTCCCGGCGCGTCTGTACTACGGACAGACTACTGTGAAGAACGCTCAGATGAACAGATCTCCTTACTCTTATAACTATAATCCACTAGAAGAAAGGGAGAGGTAGGTCTCGAGGATAATTTTTGAGAATCTATGTATCCTCCGAGTACGAAGTCGCGGGTACACAGCCCACCACTACCCATTGCCTGACTCAACCTTGCGGTTATACAGGCATTGAGTTAAATAAGCTCAACACTTCTTGCAGCCACCGCGCGCAATTCTTGACTCCCAATAAGTTCCCTCTCCGCAACGCCCTGAGTCCCGTTCTGGGTTGCCTTTGGGCACGTTGTGTCTCTCTTCAACCTATCGCAGTCCACTGCTGGACATAGGTTTCCCCCATTTTGCACCAGACACCCCGGTCCTCCGCTTTTCTCATCCAGCTTCCACGAGTGACCTTTCGTAAGTCGTCGGTCCATCGGGCCGAAGGGCGTCCTACGCTACGCTTGCCGAGATGCGGTCTCCACTCCAGAACTCGTCTGCTCCAACGGCCATCGGTTCTGCGACATACGTGACCAGCCCACTGCCACTTCAACTTCACGTTGTGTAATTAAGGCTAATTATTTTTAAGGCTGGGACACACCTGCGCTCGTTACTTACCCGGTGAAGATGTAAAGACACTTGTATTCAACGCAAAAGATCGTTTCACTCCAGTTTTCTGTAAGGTCGTGGTATCACTTTCGCTAGCCCATTCATGCCGAAGCATAATGTTGGCACACTTCATTAATGATTCATTGATTTCAGGTATAGCAACAACACCGATGACGTGCTAACCCAGGTCCGTATCGTGCGCCATGATGGTGGTCTTCACGGAGTGCTCACATGGTTCGCGGTCCACACCACCAGCGTTAACATGACTAACCGGCTCATCTCGTCGGATAACCTTGGATATGCTGCGTTGAAGATGGAGAAGCTGTTGAACCCTGGAACGCTGCCTGGCAAGGTGGGGTGAAGGAACCATTGTTAAAAGTTTGACGTCAACTCAACTCAGGCAATGATTTGCAGCGAGTTGCTCAGGGTTCTTGAAACAAACGATTTTCAACTTTGAAAATACCAATTGTTATAATAACTTTTGTCTTGATTACGATATCTAGATGAAAGAAGGAAAAAATTAATATGTACCTATTTCAGAGTCTAATTTTTTTTTTACTAGAAGGCCATTTTGGACTGTAACTCTAATCGGATTTAAAAGATTTGTAGATATGTACCTACCTCTATGTTTACATAAAATAAAGTCCCTTAATCAGTTACGTGAATCTGCTATTGCGTAAGAAGTAAACAAAAACTATATATTATCCTATCCAGTTTATCCACCACAGTGTACCTATATCTTTTCAGCATAGCAAACGACAGCATTATCTTTGTAATTAGTTTTATATATTATATATATATGATTGATAAATAACCGCTTAATTTCCTGATAAATTAGATCCGTGATATATAATATAGTGTAGGTATTTGTTTGTAAAAGAAAGCAAAATAACGTATTTTGATGTCATTTAATGCACGGGATGATCAGTTCGCTCGCCTGACCATAGCATCTGATGCCGTCTCAAAGGAAACTATAGGTAATCTAAAGTATTTTTTTATGTCAAAATTGCCCTGCGCTTTTCATCCGAGACGACAGATGTTAGGTCTCTTTTATATTCGGTTATTTTTACTAGCTAGTGTCCTCGAAACGAACGAAGCAAAATACTCCTATTTTACGGGACGATATCTGGCACTGTGGTGGTTGGTACACTTCCTAGACGACCCAGTATCGAGCCTACCACATGAGTAACACTCGAATCGGGATTAACATACTACATGTTAGACATTAATTGTATTTTGCTACGATCATCATCAGCCTAGTTCGTTCCACTGCAGAGACTAGGCCTACCCACGCAGTGTAGACATGGGGAGAGATAAATACCTATAATAAAATAATCTAAACATCTCAAAGGTGTCTGACTCTACGAGGTATCAACGCACAGACCAAACCACTGGACAATTCGGATTGAAATTTGGCATGTAGGTGTTAGGACGTAGGCATCCGATAAGAAAGGATCTTGATTTATTCTACCCCCAAGGGATAAAATAGGGGATGAAACTTTGTATGACACATTGTCAATTTTAAACCGGTCGGACTGAGATTTGCAGGCATTAAGCTACTATGAAGTACCTACGAATCTTCTAAGAAAGATTTTCATATAATTCCACCTCTAGAGGATAAAATAGAAGACGAAAATAATACTTCTTATTGGAGCGAAGCACAGCAAAAGCTAGTATATTTTATGAGGCTTTGAGTAGGTGGTTCTATTTAAATGTCTGTATACGTATACATGTAAAATCTAACATTACTTATAATCCCCAGGGCAGTGTAGTAGCCGGTTTCTTCTCATCCAACCTCGGAGACGTATCTCCCAACATACTCGGCGCCCGGTGCGAATTCAGCGGCAAAGTGTGCGACCACCAATTCTTGCTCTGCGACGCCGGCGAGCTCTGCTTCGCGAGGTTGTGAGGATATGTTTGACAGTGCCAGGATCATCGGCACTGCGTCTATGAAGGTGCTTTGGTGAGTTGGAATCACATCTATACTATTTTTTTTTTACATAGGGAGGAAAACGAGCATGCGGTTCACCTGATGGAAAGTGTCACCGCCGCCCATGGACATTTGCAACAGCTGAGGTCGCAGGGATGCGCTGCCGGCCCTTTATATAAGAATACGCTCTCTTTTTTTTATACTAAGAGCAAGTCCGTTATCGTGTGAGTGTTTCATCAATGCAGAACCTATACTACCAAAGCTAGGGCTTAGAAATTAGAGGTTAGCAGGTTTATTCTGTCTTTATAACTATTATCTGATAAAGACCTGAGTTCACGAAGTAAAAGTGAAGTTTTGGTTACTAAGAGCTGAAAATGGACACCGACTTCGGGATTAGTTTACAAGTTTAAACTCATTCGACGGGCAATGTAAAATAACGATGTTTAGGGTTTCTCTCAGGTATAAAATCGGCCAATGATAATATTCGTGAGAGAACTAAAGTTGTTACTTGTTTTATAATGTACGCTATCTATGATTTTGTTACCGACGGCTTAAAGTGCCGAAACGGGGCTCCTATTCAGACAATCGGGTGATTCCGCCGGAATCAATCTGGACACAATCGCTCAAAGTGACTTTCGAATAATCGAACCCACGACCTCCGGATCATGCAGCAATCTAATATCAACGCACAAGCCATTAGAGTACAGAGGTATTTAATGGTTCGACTCTTTAGTAGTCACATTTCCATTTGAGTTTTTTCACAGGAGGTCCTGAACTCTCCTGGCGAGGAGCTCAACGGCGAGCTGGCCGTGCTTCACCAGTTCGTGGACGTGCCCAACGAGACAGTCCCTCGATATGACACTGTCAACAGGACTTTTGTTGCTGTAAGCTATGACATTTTATTCCGGGTTCTGTCAAATACTGACAATGAATAAGGAGTTTACTTTGCAGAATGTACTAGAAGATAACAAAAAATTACGCTTTAACTTTAATGATACTGTTAATGGAAAAGGTTAAATGCGTCTTTTTGACATTGAGGCTTGAGAGATTGGAACGGAGCCAGCTTAGTGACTCGATCCAAACCAGACTGTGCGTGTTGAAACGTCGTTTCCCAATAATCACTGGAGAAGATTAGTGCTGTATCATCAGTAAATGAAATCTGCTTCGTGTTTCAATAAACGGGACTGTTAATATATTGTAAGAAGTTGTTGTTTTTAAGTTATTATAGCTATGCAAAGGCATGTACAAAAAGTCATAGTAGTTTTATCGCCGATTCACTGAATGTAGTTCAAGTATTTGTTCAAATCGTCCTCCGTGATTTAATCAGATCACTTCATCATCATCAGCTTATAACGGCCTACTGCAGGGACAGGCCTTCCCACACAGCATAGCCATGGGGAGATTAGGCCACGCGGGCCAAATGCGGATAAGTGGGTGTTAACAACTACCATTCTAGGATTATAGCCGAGGCCGACGGGTTAACATGCCCACCGAAGCATGGAATCATGTGATGTATAAATGGATGAACTTGCAGGATGAGCTGGTGAGTGCCTGCGTGCCGGCGATGGGACACAGTTTCGCTGCTGGTACCATAGATGGCGCTAATGGACTTAACATAACACACGTGAGTGCTAACAATAATGCAACATTGCTAACAATAATTATAATTAATAAAATGGTGAAGGTACCATGATTTTATCACCTGTTTAAATTAGGGAACCCTAAAGCTTTGACAAGAAAAAGGTAGGCAATGTTTACCTACTTCGGACTTTCAATTGGTGTTTTTTTTAGTTACGTGATCGGAGAAAGCCTGTAAAAAAATTGTAATTTTCTCTAACCACCTATTACTGCTCCATTTGCTGACATATTTTAATTCATAAAACTACATTTCGTCCGGTTAAAGTCACTTTTATATATGTAGATATCTGTCTACTAATAATGAAACTTATTTGGTAAAATGGTTGAGAAAGTACACCAAATTCTGGGTTCGATCCCGGCAGACAAACATTGTTGATTTCAAATATATGTTGAATATTTTGAACTGTATTCAAACTATGAGAGATCTCATGGATCGAGGAAACAATAAGATTATGGCTCATTCCCCTTTACAGATACTAATAAGATTTTTATATTAACTCCTGTCTTTACAGCTTCACCGGACAGTTTGCAGGCGCAGGGCTCTGAGTCTTAATTGTTTACATAGCGTCCGAGACTGTCTCTCAATCCTTGACTCAGAGCAATCTCTTAATAGGCAATTAAGATATAAACACTTCACAAGAAATGTTCAGCCTTAGACTTATACCATAAATTGTAATAGATGCTAATGCAATGTTTGTTGGGAGAAAATAAAGATAATTATGGATTTTATATATCGTTTTAGGGTAACATAGTAGGGAATCCTCTTTTGGACACCATCAGTCACAACGTCATTGCGCAGCCTACTGCTGCAGACATCGAGTGCCACTCGCCCAAACCTATACTGCTGGCTACAGGAAGGGTAAGCATATTTATTTATTAAAATTTTCGGTTAGTGTTTTTCATACGTTGTTTTTATTGAACACTTATTTATTAGATCATGGAAGACAAAACCTTCTAACATTCAAAGAGTAAAAAATAAACAGATAAAGCCTTCTGGTACTATTTCACCACCAAATCAAACTTTACTTTGATTGACCAGCAAGCAAGGGTCTAAGGACGTAGTAGACCTACTGAAAAGCATAGGATTTTCCGACGGCATGGCTTAAAGGAGATAATCTTAGGTGTAAACTATAACGCGAGTCCAATAAGGATTGGTGGGTGTTCACACTACTCTATTCTAAGATAGTGGCCGGTAATATGGCTTAACGTGCCCTCCGTAGCATGGATTCTTTCTTTTCCGACAATGAGGTAATAACGCCTGCAATGTAATGTTAACAAACGGTGAAGAACCGCACAAAGTGACGTTTCTCCGCGAGTTTATTAGTTTGCAGAGCCAGTTATTCATCATCATCAGCTCATTAAACGTCCCCACCGACACGGGCCCGGGCTTACCCGTATAGGGTGATTAGGCCTTAGTCGTTCACGCGGGCCCAGTGCGGGTTGGACGACTTCACGCACAACCTTCGAATCTCTTCGCAGGCGTGCATGAAGGTTTCCTCACGATGTTTTCCTTCACCGAAAGAGCGGCGGATAACGTACATATATCTTCGAAAATTCGAAAACACATTGGTACGTGTCGGGATTTGAACCTCAGCCCTCCCGGTAGGAAGGCGACAGTCCACACCATTGAGCCACCGACGCTCTAGTTATTGTGTTTAATAAAAGTTTTATTATACTAGGTGCACTGATCATCTAGGTAGGTACCACCGCAGTGCCAGATATCGTCCCGTGAAACAGGAGTGTAAAGCACTTTTGTGTTTCGAGATGAGGGCACTGTAGCTAGTAAAATTACCGGGTTATGAAACCTAACATCCTAACGTCTCGGGTGACGGCCGCAGGGCAGTGTTGACTGAAGATAACCACTAGCTATTGTTATCGATTTCCTTCAACACAGCATTTGTTATGGTCAGGCGTATCACTTACCAATATGTGAGCGAACTGACCGTACATCTTACATTTACTTATGGCATTTAATTATACCTGGCAGGCGAACTTTCCGTTGCCATGGCATCCTCGGGTCGTCTCTGCCTCTTTGATCTGGTTGGGAGGTCTGGCCATCCTGGGCGTGCCAGGCGAGGCCACGACCATGGCGGGGCGGCGGATGAAGGCGGTCGTCGCGGACGCCATGGAAAGTCGAGGTGTGGAGCCGAAGGTGGTAGTGTCTGGTCTCACTAACGAGTACATACACTACATCACTACGTATGAGGAGTATCAGGTATGAGAATTAAGATATTGTTTTACTTTCAACTTATCTCAGCTCATATACGTCCCCACCGAGGGACAAGAGCATAGATATCCCAATACAACTGAGAGTCTGTGGCCACGAGTCTACCCGTAAAGCACAGATAACTATGTAAAGGGAGGGTGTGTAGGCGTTGCGGATTGGCCGACTTATCGCACAACCTTTTAAATCTCTTCGCAGCCGTGCGCAGGTTTCCTCACGATGTTTTATTCATCGTAAGAGTATGGGATAAACGTAATTTCGAGAGACATAAGTACTCGTAAGTGGCGGGATTGGAACCCGCACCCTCCAGTTCGGAAGGCAACATCAATGAGCCACCGACGCTTAACTGTAGTATCGTTTGATCACACAACTAATAAATACTTGTTATTATTAATTCTGTGGGTATGGTACTCTTTACTAATAGGTAATATAAATGTAAATGTGCCTGTGTGTGTGAGTCTAATACTTCCTATTCGTTTTTATTACGTGAAAATAGTAAATTACTTGGAGTTTGACATTGGCGGCTTTTATTCCTTTCTAACACGTTTAAATAAAGAGAAACAAGTGATGTTTAGATTAGGTACTGTAGTTATTAAGTTAGAGAGCGATACATTTCTTGCTCGATTGTTTGCAGATTCAGAGATATGAAGCTGCTTCAACGATTTATGGGCCGCACACTTTGAACGTATTTTTGCATAAGTTCGCTGAATTGGCAAATGCTGCGATGGAGGTAAGCTTTTTCTAGATCATGTATTAGAATTTAAGATAACGAAATATACATATAAGAAATAGTCTTACAGTGGACAAATTCTCCAAAAGTAAACGACAAAGAGCTGTGTCTAATAATTACTTTTGGTAAGTTTACTAAATACTTCAAAATTGGTTAGATTGAATTGCTGCAATCTTAAAATTCCCATAGCTATGCTGTGCGGGGAGGCCAGTGGCGTGAACTCCATATATGCAAATAAGCAGTGCATACCCTGTGTATTCAGACAACCCGGAAAATCGCCAACATATATGATTCCCAATTATCGACCATTTTCCTCTACAGATTTGAAACCATAGGCGATCTGCTGTCATCAAGAGCACTCAATTCGACAAATTGAAAATAATTTGTTGTTTTTGCGATTATTGTCACTTACTTTGGAAACCCTACTCATAATCTCTGTGCACGTCACTGGGGGAGGCATGTGGCCTACAGTAGGCCCTAATAGGCTGACGATGATGATGATGGCATATATTTTCCAGGGTAGAGACGTGGATGCAGGCGTGGAGCCAGTGGACTACCGCAACAACACCATTTCATTGATCCTGCCCGTGGTGACTGACAACTCGCCGGGCGGGACCAGCTTTGGTGACGTCATCACGCAGCCGCCCCCCACCGTGCGGAGGGGGGACACTATTACCGTTACTTTTGTGAGTATGATCTTGGGTAAGAGGTCCTAGCATATAGGTTTAGCTATAATGCGATAAATAACCGAAGAGTAAAACCCTGTTTAATGGAAAAAAAATTCGGATAAGGCTATTTATCACCATAAAGATATTTTAAAGGGATTTTGCATGTAAAACATCACTAATAGTGTGTATAATCGTACAATTTAAATTACTTATCAGCTGAACCAAAAATTGTGCTCCTCAGTGACCGGCGTTTTAGCTAATGGACGGCAGTAATAAAATATTATGGTGTTGATATATTAACATTATTTAAAAAAAACAGTTCAGAATACAGATATATAGATCGTTAATTGCGTACAAAAATTTGCAGTGTATGTAATAAATCGAGGGAAGAGAACAAACATTGTTGCCAAACTAACGCACAAATACAGTTGTGCCAACTTAACAATACCTAAAGATTGAGTTTTCGATTACAAACAAATGAAGCTAAATAGGTTAATCATAGGAATATCGGCTGGCTGATGGATGCCAGTACGGTATTCCTGCATACCGTGGGTTCCAATTAATAAAATTGACTATGGCGTTAAAAACAAAAGCTCGTTTATTTTTCCAATACAAATTCTTTTACATCATATTAAGGGGGCATATATTAATGAGGAACTGATGCCTGAAATAGGTTACAGTAATAGAAACCTGTGCCACAGGTCACCAGGCCCGCTTAAAGACTGTTAGGTAGGTTAAACTATTTGATTTGTTGTCAATAGGTATTAGTTGTTTGACTCGATGCTGTCGGGCTCATAATGGATTTGGCTTTATCAATAACACCATTTTTGCAGGTTGGAGCGAACCCTCGCAATGATCTGCTGCAAGAGTCCAGCCACTGCACCGTGGAGCGCTGGGAGCTTGGCAACTGGACCGTCATCGCCACCGACGCTGACTGGGACACAAGGTATATATATCGTTATGAATTGACGTAATTAAAATGACATTAAATATGGCGGCTAATATGTGACGTTAGTTCACCATAGAGTATAACATGCGAATTGTCAAATAGCAAAGAGTCTAGCATGTTCTAGATATTTCGCGAACTATGTAGAATGACGTCGACGCTTCGAGCTTAGCGGGCGGACAGGTATATAAGGCGGACCGATGGGTGCGCCGGCAGTCTTGTGTTCTACTCAAGAGTGAACGAAGGGCGAAATACCTGCGACTACAAGGAAGAAGCGAGTGATACAACAATATCTAAGGGATAGTCGAGTGTGATATAACAGTGTGAAGAGTTAACGAGTGATTATTACGTGTGTGTGCGGAAAGTGTTGTGTTATAGTGTGCAGTGTTAATTACGGATTTTAGTGCGTGCGTTAATTGATTAATTAGTACGAGTGTAATTATAGTGGTTAATTAATAAAGTGTGTTACCGTGTTTTCTTCGTGTTTGCAATAATTTATCCTGAACCCCAGCTCGTTACAATATATTTTTATCTGGTAACCTCAGATAAACAATAATAGTTTATTGTTTATCTGTGGTTAATAGATGCACAATCTCACCCAAAAGTGTCGCGCCAAAAGTGTGTTCATCGTGTCGGTTGGGCAGAATTTTCATTTATAAGCACGTCGATCTCTAGTCCTGTAGTCAAATGACAGTAGTGTGCTCGTACTTTAGATTTTGAACTTTAAATTGATAATTTTACGTTCTAAATTGTTAAATTTAGAACGTAAATATAACTGTACGTATGTGTTATGGAGCTTGGACATTTTTTAGGGTTCCGTAGCCAAATGGTAAAAAATGGAACCCTTATAGATTCGTCATGTCTGTCCGTCCGTATGTCACACCCTTTTTTCTCCGAAACTATAAACACTACACTATTCAAACTTTTAAATATATGTATTCTGTGAACCGCTATTAGGTTTTGACAAGAAACTTGAAAAATAATTAATATATTTTGAGGTTCCCCATACATTGAACTGAAACTCAAAATTTTTTTTTCATCGTACCCCGCCTTGTGGGTATCAATGTATAGAGCTTGAAAAATGATAACGAGGTTTGAAATATAATTTTTATATAAATCGAAGAGTTTGCGCGAGAGACACTTCCAAAGTTGAAAAAATTGTGTCCCCCCACCCTCTAATTTCTAAAGTAAGGGGTTGATAAAACCAAAAAAAATATATGATGGACATTACCATAAAAAATCTAACAACGAAATTTAGTTTGAACGAGTTCTGGTGTTTTTTTTTTATACGTCATAGGTGAACCACTATTTTTCATATTAAAGCTGTAGTAGGTGCCTAAGTAAATTAAAATTACTTTATTTTATGTTACTTGCTGCTGCAGAACCCTCCACGGGCGAGTCCGACTCGCGCTTGGCCAATTTTTTGGGTGACATTTCTTCGTGATTGTGCATCGTATGTATTTTTTTATCGAGGAAGTGAGTGTTCTTGCCTCAAATGGTAAATTTCGCTCATGTCTACTCGCATCTGTCCCGATATCCTGTAATAACATTTCTGTTTCACACTTTCTAAAAAATAATTTAGCTCTGTTAGAGTTTCGAATTCTCCTTTTAGCCTCTGGTTTCAGAATAAATATATTTTCCTGTTCGCAGATTCGTCTGGCAGAGGCTGTCTACATTACTAGCTACCAGTCACGCACACTTCACGTGGACCGTACCTGACGATGCCTTGGTGGCAGACTACCGTATCGTATACCGGGCTTCGGCGAAAACACTCTTCGGTGGTCTCACACCTTTCACGGCTGTCACCAACACTTTCACTGTTGATATCTCATAACACTCATAAGTTATATGCCTATTATTTAAGTGTACATTATACTGTTACCAACTATATGTTTGTTTTATTTGTTGTATGGTCCACGCAGTGGCGGATTCACACTAGGTGCAGTCGGGGCTAGTGCCGCATACTTTGGAAAGCAAAATGTTTTTAAAATGATCAGTTTCATGAATTATTGAAGATAATGAATAATTGAAGATAATGAAATACAAATTATATATTCAAAAACTCGAAAAATAAAAAATAGGAACTATCTTGTAAGCAGTATAAATTAGAGGGCAACAAGTTTAAATCAGCCCTACGGCTACACAGTATGACTTCGTTTAAGTCTGGGTTGGTGGTAGGTCGTCTAGTAAGGTACCCAGTACAGTGCCAGATATCGCTCCGAAATAGTAGTGTAACTATACTATTAGTTTATGTTACAAATTGTACAGGACGGTCAGGACGCTCACCTGATGGTAAGTGATACGCCCGACCATGACAGTGGCATTGAAGGACAATTAACAACAGATAACAGGACCTCCTAGTAACAACGGGACCATACCATGTGTGCCATGCTGCGGTTAATAAACATTGGAAAATTTATTATTTTTTAAATTTATTATTTAGATTATTCCCCAGTACATTACTATATAGTTAATTTGAGCGAGTTAAGAACAAGGTCACCCGCTGTCAAAGTAATTGTGAAGATAACGCACCTTATTTCACATACCACGCTTGTACAAGAAGGATAAAACAATTGTGGTTCTTCTTAAAATAGCCCGGTTACCTTGCACTAGCTAGTCTGTTCATAGTATTACGGTCACAATAATCTTACCCGTATATTGCTTCCATAATAGTGCTAAATAGTTTTAAGTATTAAAATCTAAGTGCCGTATTTGTTTGGACAGTTCTTATTGTGAGCTAAGAGAACTCAAGCGTTATTAAGATTTTATCAAGAAACGATTCCAGTCTTGAGACATTCGTCAGTAATGCTATGATAACATTATATTATAAAGTTAGATTTGCTTAGAATATTCGTGTCAGGTACTCGCATTAAGAAAGGTTTATTAACTGGTAAAGGAATTTAATATGGGTATGTACTAGTAATATCATTCAATTAGTATACAAGTTTTGTTAAATTCAACGATACTCGTACAATCGTATTGTACAAAGTTTTGTAACGATCACGGCAACCTTAGTCAAGTTCAATTCAAGTTACCTATATTTTAGGAGTTTCTTTAGTGATATATGGTTTATCACAATTATTAGCCACCTTTAATTAAGTGACTATTTTATATTATTTTACAAATCTATTATGAATGTTATAATCATAAGTTGTTGTTTGAAATACGTAAAAACACTTTGTTTTTTAAAATTAAACTTAATGACTGATCAAGTGTTTATCCGCGTAGGGTCGTAAACTTTGTCTTGTACTGATAACCGCTATCAGTCAAAACACTGGGTTGGGGCTGTCAAAAGCGAAATTTAATAACACTCATATTATAAAGGCGAAAGTATGTGAGTGTGTACGAGTATGTTTGTTACTTTTCAGATCTAATGTATGAAGCGATATTAATAAAATTGTATGGATATTGCTTATGATGAACATCCTGGATTAATACCTATGATGGAAGTGTTTTACTGCGGGGAGATATCCTATACCGCAGTAACACCGCCTTACACAGTTGGTTGTTTATATAAACGAAACTTCAAATCTAAAGTGCTATGTATTTCTATTCATTTGAATCGATACCTAGAACTATAAGTCTGTCGGAGTAGGATAGGGGTACCATTAGGGGTAAACCATTAGGTAAGTAATCGGGTTTGGATTCACGCACTATAGATTTTGAATTTCAGGCTGTGTTAAAAGACATGATTCTTATGAAAACTGGAGGTCCTGAGCTTTTTGTTGCCGGTTTTGCGTGTTCGATTCAATTATTTATTATTTATAGGATGATTATGTACTTTTTTTGCCATATTTGGGTTGAAATTTCAATACCAAACTATAGAAACAATTGCCTCCGTAGTTAAGTGATCACAGCGTTGGATTAAAACCCCGTGACTTAGGTGTCGTGGGTTCGAATCCTGCGGAGAAGATGACTGTTTTATGTTAAAAAAGCCGAACGTGACTATTTTGTTCGATTTTTCCTGTTGGCTTACGACATTACAGGCTTAATCATCTGATTGTCCGAAAATAAAGATGAATGTGTTTCGGAAGGCATGTTAAACCGTCAGTCCCGGCTTCAGTCGCAGGATGGTTGCCATTAAAGGTTTATGATGATGAAAACAAACTTTATTTAAAGATAAAACAGTCCTCTATGTAACAATAGGCTGTTGCAGCTTCCTAACACTAATATTTTTGGCATCCCTTTTGACGTAAGATAAGATCATGAACGAAAATTATTGTCAGTATTTGGGCTGAGTTTGTTTGGAGAACTTGTGATGAATTAGTTTATAGTTTCCGTAGTAATTGGGATCCGATTAAAACAGGTATGATTAAATTGACTATGGCAAAAATATCCTCGTGCAATGCAAATTAATTAAATTTAATGACGTTGAAGTGAAAATTTATTTTTTTATAGTACCATATACATAAATTCGATCATAGAAACTGATCGAAGACATAAATACATAATATTGGCTGGAGTCTCCATTAAGTGTTGTACCCGAGTTCTTTCTTAAATTTTAATATACATAATAAGGTATAAAGAACAGATTAAAAAGATTGTGTTTGTTTGCAAACTTACACACAAGTTTGCGTTTATGATGTGTGTATGGGTGGTGAGTGTGTGTTGGTATGTTTACTATGTTTTCGTAGATTCGCGTATCTGTTAATTATATTATTATTAGCTATAAAAAACCGGGAATTTATCTTTTTAATTTTTCAGTAATTAATTTCAAAGAAAGCTCTTTACTTTATTGTATATTTTAGTATATTCATCATGACGGTCCACTTTAGAGCAAATCCTCGCACAGCATAGCTGGGAAGCAAATAATATGGTGCAGTCATAGCTTCTTTTTAATATATTATTTGACGACCCCTTTGGTGTTGCAGCACAAAGGGTTCCGGGTTCGATCTCTGGGCAGTACAAACATTTGTGTGCATGAACATGTCTGTTTTATATGTATATATTTACAAAAAAATTACGGCTTTACGCTTAACTTGGGGCTAAATGGCGCTGTGTGAATGTCAGTGGATATTTATTTATAAGTATGTTTATAGTTGTTTAGTACCTAACTACAAGCTCTCGCTTAAAATGGGGCTAGATGCGATGTGTGATGTCAGTGGATATTTATGTATTTATTTATTTTGTATTTGTAACAGCAACCATGTCGGCGCCAAAACCTGTGACCACGAAAATAATCAACTCGCCGGAGAGCTGCGTGGACGACAACCTGCGCGGAATGGTGGTGGCCTACCCGTCGCTGCACTTGCACCCGAAGCACAGAGTGATCACCAGCCGGTTCACGGTAAGTGGTAATTATATCACACGATTGTAACTAAAGATTACAATTGGGTAAGAGATTTAACCACCGTCGTCTCGCTGCTAAAACCACGCTAAAAGTGATTTCGGAGAAAGACGCAAAAAAAACGGGCGTAAGACAAAACTGAAATTAATATTTTCCAGCAATTCTTATAATAAAGAATCGTTATTTGAAGTTACATCCCCTAAAATAGAAGGAATCAGTTTATACAAAAATCTAATATTTTTAAACCCTAAAAATCAAGTGAATCATCATTTATTTGTAAAACTTTTATGATAAATCTTTATGGTATTTGGTTCCCATAAAACATTTCATAATATGCGTACATTCAAGGGTTGCCAATAATTTTAATTTCACCCTGTATTTATAATATTCTAGGTGGACACAGGAAAGGTGGCAGTAATCGGTGGAGGGGGTTCTGGTCATGAGCCTTTTGCAGGAGGTAAGACATAATTATATATAATCAACGTGTTCGCTGGAACGATTTTGACGGAAACGGTTGACAAAAATATAATTTTCGTATTTTGCATTCCTGGTATGTCCTGAATATCTTAATATATATCGCTCAAAGTTGACTGACTGACTGACATAGTGATTTATCAACGCACAGCCCAAACCCAGGAACGGTTCGGCCTGAAATTTGGCATGCAGGTAGATGTTATAATGTAAGCGTCAGTTAAAAAGGATTTTTATTAATTCTACCCCCAAAGCGATAAAATAGGGGATGAAAGTTTGTATGAAACTTTGTCAATTTTAGACCGATCGGACTGAGACTTTTCATGCATAAGGCCACTATGCCGTATGCATCATAGAAAGGATTTTGATAAATTCCATCCCTGATGGAAAAAATATAACTTCTCAGCGCGAGCGAAGCTGCGAGCAAAAGCTAGTTTAATATATATCCAACCTCCTTTTCTCAATTATATTATTATTTTTGTAGGTAAAGCATGTATCTACTATTACTACATTTTTAGGTTTTGTTGGCTCGGGGATGCTGAGTGGATCAGTTGCTGGTGGAATATTTGCGTCTCCCCGACGGGAAACGTTTTGTACGCAATCAAATACCTATACAAATATCATTCAGGTACCTATTTTTGGCTTATATGGTTTCCATCCAACCAAAAATAATAATGAAATTGATAAGAACAAATTTTGCAAATTCCCTTTAAAATTTCATTTCATTTTAGGTGGAGTTTTTGTATTGATTGGTAACTATGCTGGCGATAGACTTAATTTTGGTAAAGCTATTGAAAAAGCTAAAATTGCTGGAGTAAAGGTAAGCAAATGAATATAAAATATAAACTCAGATACAGATAAGTATAATTATTAAACTTATGTATAATTAATATATTTTATTGAAGGTTAAAGGTTTCATAACAGGCGAAGACATTGCATCCAGCCACAATAAATGTGGAGGTCGGGGTATGATCTCAGAAGTTTTGTTATTTAAGGTAACACTACTTTATTGATTGAACTCTTTAATTTTTTAATAATATTAATTAATTAATTAATAAAGCTCACGCCTTGAAGAAGGGTAGTTAAGGTTGACTTTGGGTTTAGGGTTAGGTTAACTCATCATCTTAAAAAGGTGACCCTTTTGTAAGATTCAAACTATACGAATTTAAGCCTAAGTTGACTTTAAGGTGGCCTGCCTCTCCTACTTTTCGTGCCCTAAAGGGTCCTTAAAAATTTACCTTCTTCCTTGTAACGCCCTAAGCCGAGGTTCGAATCCCACTCTGAGACGCCATTAGGCTTGTTGTATTTAAGGCTGAGAGCCATCTGCGCTCGCCACGTGCCCGGTGAAGCTGAAGACCACCTGCGGCCATCAGCGATAATTCGATCCGAAAAAAATCGTTGTAACTTATGGAGTGCTTTTAATATGAATAGGATACGTTTTTATGTGGTTTATATATTTTGCAGTTATGCGGTGCATTAGCAGCTAGAGGAGCAGATTTAATAACCATACAAAGTTTGGCTGCAGAAGTTGCTAAATATATGGCAACACTGGGCGTATGTCTGAGCCCTTGCTCGTTACCAGGTAGGCATGACATTGTTTATGCCACAGATTTCCCAATAGAAGATATGGGGCGAGCCGCGTTTAAAGTGCGACAAATGTAAGCTCAAGGAGCATACACTGGCTGCCAGTTTACGCTATGTGAGACGAGTCAAGACGCACGAATATTAGAAGAAATTACCGTTTTTTTCCAAAATGCCATCCTGTGCAATTGTAACATGCCATCATCGCAATGAATCAGTAAAACCAAGTAATAGAATAACTTTTCACAGGTAAGAACCGAAAAGAAATTGCGACACTGGGACTGCCTATAAACTTGGCGGCTCGTCCAGTCTAATTGTATATTCGGATGTCTGTGGTTTATGCTAATATTACGCTTAGTCGCCGAATATCGGACGTAGCTTTATCGTTTATTCGCACCTTTACACCTAACCTGAATCCATTACGAGTGTAGGTATTTGGCTTGACAAAGCTAAAGGGTGTACCTATAGTGTATACATAAGACAGACGTTATCCTATTATGTAAATATATGAAGAATTAACTCACATTTAGTCACCCATTCACACATCACAGTCACATCATCGTCGGTGGCTCAATGGTGTGGACTGTCGCCTTCCTACCGGGAGGGCTGAGGTTCAAATCCCACCACGTACCAATGTGTTTTCGAATCTTCGAAAATATATGTACGTTATCCGACGCTCTTACGGTGAAGGAAAACATCGTGAGGAAACCTTCATGCACGCCTACGAAGAGATTCGAAGGTTGTGTGTGAAGTCGTCCAATCCGCACTGGGCCCGCGTGGACGACTTAGGCCTAATCAACCCTATACGGGTAGGCTCGTGCCCCTCGTTGGTGACGTTTAATGAGCTGATGATGATGAGTCACCCATTGTATATAGATTCTACTGCAATGTGGGGACCGGGAGACTATGAAAATATCTATAGAGTGCACTCTGATGTATGTTTAATGTCTTAAATGTCATACAATTACTCATTATAATAACTTAACACATGTGTCTACACACACTACAATACATATATTTACCACATAACCTTTACTGTGTGACGTATACATAGATAGTTATATAATTATGGGCTCAAAACGCTAACGAAACATCAAACTAGGTATTAATGTACTGTGTACTTTTCTTTAGGTCAGCCCCCACTCTTTGAAATAGCACATGGTCAGATGGAACTCGGTGCAGGAGTTCACGGAGAAGCCGGTATCGCCACATTAAAAGTTGGCAATGCCAAGGAGGTTGTTGGGCTAATACTAGAAAAGGTAAGTAAACCAGCAAAGCAAAAGATGTAATGAATCGGAAGAATCCCGAAGAGGTTGTTAAGGAACGAGTTGCAATCATGAAACATAACTATGCCGTAAAAATATTGTTACCTTAAAATTATGTGACAACCCATTTGGTGTAATGGTTGAGATGTCGACTACTACTACTACACCGAGGGTTCCGGATTCGATCCCCGGGCATTACAAACATTTGTGTGCATGAACATGTCTGTTTGTAATGGTCTGGGTGTTTACTGCTCGGTGATCGAACCTAGAGCCCTAGATGTAATAACCGACGTCTTAACCATGACGCCATAATGTAATGCTATTGTATTTATGTATGTTGAGAATTTCGGAATTAGAGAAATTCGGTATTCTCCATCATTCGCAATAAAATACCAAACCTTATTTTCATAAAAGTGCACTTTATTTTACATGTCGTTTCATTGATCACTTTTGTTTATTTGCAATATTGTATTTTTAAATACACTGAAACCAATAAATATTAGGTCAATTGATGTTAGTGTGCAATGACGTCACGTTTCAATAATCTCATACAAAATATATGGAAACGATCCTTTTTGACAGTTCATAAAAAGTACGTCAACGATTAGTGGTGTCAAATACCCAATTCATTAAGTAAATTAAATGGTGGTGATTTCAAAATGTTATCCGATTTACTAGATAAAATGATATTCTTCTAGTGGACCTTTTTTATTTAATCAGTGGTTAAAGATTCAATAATTGATTGAATGGATTATTTTTTGGCACCACACATGTGCCCATGTATTAGTTCTAACACTAATTTTTTTACAGATTGTAGATTTCCTAAGTCTTGTCTCCGGTGATAGAGTGGTGGCGATGGTCAATAATCTGGGTGGGACGTCGATTATGGAGATGAACATCATTAGCAAGGAGATTAAGGAATATTTAGGTGAAGTAGCATAGTTACTACATCATCATCAGCTCATTAAACGTCCCCACCGAGGGGCACGAGCCTACCCGTATAGGGTGATAAGGCCTTAGTCGTCCACGCGGGCCCAGTGCGGATTGGACGACTTCACACACAACCTTTGAATCTCTTCGCAGGCGTGCATGAAGGTTTCCTCACGATGTTTTCCTTCACCGTAAGAGCATCGGACTACATATTACTACATATTCGTACATATATAAACAAAAGTAAGATAAATATTAAAATTGATTTAAAGTTGGAGTTGGTTAGTTGGATTCGTAGTATTTTTAAAAAAAAAAACTAGTCAAAATATGCTTAAATTATTCACATCATGGGGGTATATAATGAGGCTTCTTTTTTAGTGTATCTTTAGCAAATGCATAATCAAACCGTAGAATCCCATGAAGTCGGTTAAAGCTAGCTGCTGACAGTGTTGTCTCCAGCTGACACTAAATTCTGCTGAGATCAGGTGCTTGGCAAACAGGACACGACTTAAGGTGCACTATCTTTTGGGTCGCCCCACAAAGACAGTGTAAATCAACCCATCTACCCCAGTGGATCATGAAGCTTTAATTTTAAAACACACATGATTTTTTATGTTGCAGATAGCAAAAGCATTGTCACAGAGAGAATATACTACGGCCACCTGAAATCTTCACTAGAGATGCATGGCTTCCAGATATTCCTATTGCATTTGAGCAAACCGAACGGTGATCTCTGGCTGGAGCTCTTGGATGAGCCAACCAATGCACCTACCTGGCCGGGAAATGAAGCCTCCTTTAACAAGCAGGGGGGAATAGGTGACGATGATAGTGTGCTTCTTACTGATGACATTAGAAAGGTAAACAATTGAGTTAAAATAATTAGACCTTTTCAAAATCTTCTTAATCGATCTTAATCTGAATCTATAGTTTCATTTTATGGTACTTGGTTGACTCTAGTCAAGATACTCGAAGTGTATCCTGCCAAACAATGGACGAAGCTCTGGCGACCTCATAAAATATCGAGTAGCGTGATAGAATATAGGTGTTGTGATTTTTGTATGTCATAAGTGATCGGGACGGTCAATGCGCTCACCTGGTGGTAAGTGATACGCCTGACCATGACAAATGAAGTGTTGAGGAGAAATTTATAACAATAAGTAACTTGTTTTAGGATTCATTAGGTCCTTTACTGACAGTCCCAGAGCAGGAACGCACACGTAAAGGCATAATAGCTGCAGCTGTAGAAATGGAAAAGAACGAGGATCTGCTAAACAGGCTGGATTCAGGGTGCGGAGATGGTGATTGCGGGAACACCCTTGCTAAATTTGGACATGGTTAGTATCACATTACTAGTTGTGCCCCGCGGTTTTGCCCGTAGTAAAACATAGTGTGTATATGTTAATACGGGCTATGGAACATCTTGTACGCAAAAAAAGTACACAGCAGGACAAATACCCATTTACGAAAAATGTGGGTAGATTCAGTCGAACAAATTTAGAAGATCGGGCTTGTTAGTTGTCTCCTATTAAAAACTAGACCATATTACGGCTAATCGTACAAAATCGGCCTTAGTATAAAAAAATCTGAAATGTCAGTTAACTCATACCAAATTTTATGAAAATCTTTTCAGCCGTTTAGATGTGACGATTAACTAACATACACTCTTAAAATAATATTTTACCAATACTCAGTCAAATGGATGAAGGCCGCTGGTGGAGGCTGGATAAGGAAAACTAAGGACCGGGATATTTGACGCAAATGGGGGAGACCTTTATTTAACAGTAAACTGCAATAATTTAAATTGAAAAGTGTTTATTCAGTTGAGGTCCTTACAGAACACTTATGAATGTCAAATGAAGCTACCACTAACGATAGAGAGAGCTTCCCCATAGCAATGCTGAGCGGAAAGGTCTGTGTCCTGCAGTGGGCCGTTATAGGCGGATGATAATGAAGAGATAGAGAGACTCATATTTTACAGAGAGTCAACATATTTTGTTAATTACAAAGTATTGACTACCCATGTGGTGCAAGTGGTTGAGATGTCGGCCCTACACCAAGCGTTCCCGGTTTGATTCCCGGGCAGAACAGACATTTTTGTGCATGAATATGTCTCTTTGTATGGGTCTGGGTATCTTCTATGTTTGTATTTAGATACAAAACAATATATAAGTATGTTTATTCGTTGTTTAGTACCCATTACAGGCTAAATGCTTTGTTTGGGACTAGATGGTGCTGTGTGAATGTCAGTGGATATTTATTATTGACTTTTCAGCTGTTTTGAATTATCTTAAGACTGCTCCTTCGTCATCCTTGGAGTATCCTTCGAAGCTTCTTTGGGACCTCTCGGAGATTGCTGAAACAGACATGGGAGGTACGTCCGGGGCGATCTACAGTTTGGGTCTCTCTGCAGCTTCTCAAGCATTTGCAAGGTAAGAAACTAATTTGTACCTACATTTTCCTATCGATGGTCAAGTTGTGTTGTTTACGCAAATATTGTTATCATTTAATACAGATAATTAATTATTCAAACAGCTTAAAGACTTGTAATATATTCTTCTTCAGTCGTAGCCACAGACTTCACAATACAGGAGATGGGGCAAGCCGCGTTTAAAGTGCGACAACTGTAAGCTCAACGAGCATACACTGGCTACCAGTTTACTCTCTGTGAGACGAGTCAAGACGCACGAATATTAGAAGAAATTACCGTTTTTTTCCAAAATGCCATCCTGTGCAATTGTAACATGCCATCATCGCAATGAATCAGTAAATTTACCAAGAAATATAATAACTTTTCACAAGTAAGAACCGAAAAGAAATTGCGACACTGGGACTGCCTATAAACTTGCGGCTTGTCCAGTCTAATGTATATTCTGATGTCTGTGGTCGTAGCTATCTCTGCATACTGAAGCCATAGTCGTTATTTGGAATGAACATTATCGTTACATTTCATAAATGTTTTTTATTTATAATTTGTACAATATATTTTTTTATTTTTTCACAATGAAATGATGAGATTTCCTCACGTTTATTCCCCGAAGAGACGATGAGGAAAAATTTTTGTAAGATTTTTGTAATTGTGTAAATGTACTTTTTTTTATTTTTTTTTATATGCTCATACCTACTACCCTATTATACTATAATTATTATATTAATATACTAAAACTCAATTCTTAATGAAGATTATAAATGTAGGTATAGTGGTTTGGTGGACCAAAACATTTTAGACCTAGTAATAAGGGCGCAGCAATTTTGAGAGGGACACTTTTTCTGAAGGTACATTGTACCCTGAATATTATTAACCAAAGTTGGAACCTAAATTCATATTTAGGCCATTTATTTAAACAAAAAAATTACCGCGCTTTTCATACATACCTATATATGAGAAGCGCGGCTTTTTGTTCTACCTACTGACTACTGTTGGCCGCAGATGGCAGTGGCGAGCGCAGATGGCTCTTTGCCCTTTTGCAGACCTGCATTTGATAGTACAATTACGATCCCCTTTTTATTTTTTATATTGGGGTAATGGTTGAGACGTCGGCTCGTACAGTAAGGGCTCCGGGTTCGATCCCCGGGCTCTACAACCATGTGTGCATGAACATGTCTGTATTGGTATTTCTAAGTTTTCTATGTATAATATGTATAGATATATAAAAAAGTATATAACTATGTTTATCTGTTGTTTAGTTCCCATATTACAGGCTAAATACTTAAGTTTGGGACTAGATGACGCTGTGTGTATGTCAATAGATATTTATAATTTTATGTTTCCAGCCAAAATGCAAACGAAGTATCCTCATGGCTGGTTGCTTGGGAAAGCGCGATGTCTGCCATTTCCAAGTACGGTGGAGCCGAGCCCGGGGACCGGACCATGGTATTTATTGTTACTCTTACATAGAATTAACACTCATTGGACAATTCATCACATCACCTCATTATACGTGTGCTTCAAGCTGTAATTCTCATATTTGAAATCGCAACTAAAACTAATTATGAAAACGCTAAAAAATAGTCCTGAAATAGTACTAAATAGTCGAACAAATCATCGTCAATCGTCGGTGACTCAGTGGTGTGGACTGTCGCCTTCCTACCGGGAGGGCTGAGGTTCAAATCCCGACACGTACCAATGTATTTTCGAATTTTCGAAAAATATATGTACGTTATCCGAGCTCTTACGGTGAAGGAAAACATCGTGAGGAAACTTCATGCACGCCTGCGAAGGATTTAAAGGTTGTGTGTGAAGTCGTCCAATCCGCACTTGGGCCTGCGTGGACGACTATGGCTAATCACCCTATACGGGTAGGCTCGTGCCCCTCGGTGGGGACGTTTAAAGAGCTGATGATGATGATGATGATATGTACGTTATCCGACGCTCTTACGGTGAAGGAAAACATCGTGAGAAACCTTCATGCACGCCTGCGAAGAGATTCGAAGGTTGTGTGTGAAGTCGTCCATCCGCTCTGGGCCGCGTGGACGACTAAGGCCTAATCACCTATACGGGTAGGCTCGTGCCCCTCGTGGGACGTTTAATGAGCTGATGATGATGATGATGAGTCGAACAAATAAAAAAAATAGTACTACTTAAGTTTCAGAGTTATAGCTATAGGTTGGTGAGGATTACAGCTTGACGTTCAGGCTGTAATCCTCACCTCTAGTGCACGCAAACGGTAAGGTATATCGAACTGGTTTAGTTTCCAAAAAATTGTCGCAATGATATGCCAAATTTGAGAAATAGTACTCAAGAGGTTACCGAGATATTAAAGGTAACGTGGTGAGGATTATGGCTTGAACATTTGAAAACTTCAAATATCTCCGAAACGCCTTTGCTATGAGGTCATCATTTTGAAAATTTCATACGCCTCAAAAAGAAAAATATAATACAAAAACACATTTCTGCTGTCTGTGCAGTTAGACGCGCTACACGCGGGATACACAGAAGCTTCAAAACTAGTAGGGAAAGCAGACTTGAAGACCCTCTTGCAGAAGACAGTCGACGCTGCTGACGAAGGTGCCAAGGCGACCGCTGGGATGGAGGCCAGGTAGATTGATACCAATTTTATTTAAGCAAATTTTTGCTTACAATCAGACAAGCATACGACTCACTGAATAGTGTAATCGCCCCAAACGTTTGCAAGTCTAGAGTCCCTTTCATTTACATTTTACAAAAAGTCTTCAAATGAAAATATGCTTTATTTTATTTATGTCTGGTTGGTTATTTATTCAATTATTCTGTGATTCCGTGGTACAATTAATGTCCAAGCATGGATCTCCCACAAACCACAACACACAATTACTCATTTCTTTGAATATGATGTGTATATATTTGCAAAAGTATATTTAAATTTATCCGTTGTAATTATCCACGGCACACACCATTTGCTGAAATTGGGGTGTATGTAATTATTTATTATAATAATAATTACAAATAAACTAATTAATCCACAAACATTCACACAGCGCCATCTAGGTCCAAACTGGTTTGGTTTGATCTGACCTAATTGACACTAAACAACAGATAAACACACTTATATTTTTCTTTAAATAACATTTTAGATGTAGAAATTTCTATAGAAAAGAAAAACCAAACTATACTTATAATATTTATATAACACACACCAATTACATTTACAGAGCTGGGAGGGCGTCCTACGTGTCTCGCACCCACACACAAGCTGAAGACGCGGGCGCACGCGCTGCGGCACTATGGTTAAAGGCCCTACTAAAAGAGCTCTAAAAGAGCTTTATATGTATTAAATTCATTATCAAACACAACTTGCTTTTGATTTTCCACACTGACGCAAAAACTACAAGACAAAATTATTGTTTTAATAGTTATAAGATGATTGTCGGAGAGCCTATGGAGCCTAAAGTCCTATGGATCACATACATAAACCATTTTTTTAATATAGTCTGCAAAACCATAGAACTAAAGGTCGACACTCCTGAAAATGTCTGATTTTGCCCGCATACAAAATTATGACCTCACTTCCGGCTGTTATTCCAGACATTGTTATTATGACTTATAAGATACATGAGAAATTAACGGGAAAATAAAGTATTCGATGAGTAATGACGTAAGTACGTTCGTGAATGATTTGAGATTGTAGTGCTTTGAAACTCAATTCTAGAAAGAAAGAAAAAACACTTATTGACCGTGCACAAAAAAAGAAATACACGAAAACAGTAGCAATAGGACAAACAAACATATAAGACAATATTTTACATTGATACAATAAAATAAAATAAAAACCATTGAAAATAAAACAAAGACACGGACAAAAGGTCCCGCCTCAGCATAAGCCACTGCGACGCAAACGCCGTAGCAGCACTGTTATTCTGGCGGGGCCTCCTGAGATAACGTCACTAACAAAATTACATTTAATACAATTAACAAAATGCACATCTAACACACTCGAATTTAACACAGATTCTACTCATCGAATACTTTATTTTCCCGTTATTTTATTTCATGTATCTTGTAAGTCATAATAACAATGTCTGGAATAACAGCCGGAAGTGAGGTCATAATTTTGCCCGCATACAAAATACACATATGGTTTTCAATGATTTAATTTTATTTTTTACAATGTACAAATGCTAAGCCTACAAGTTTCATTCACGAACATACGTACTTACGTTGTTGCTTATCGAATACTTTATTTTCCCGTTAATTTCTCATGTATCTTATAAGTCATAATAACAATGTCTGGAATAACAGCCGGAAGTGAGGTCATAATTTTGCATGCGGGCAAAATCAGGCATTTTCAGGGGTTTAGTTCCATGGTTTCGCATACTATATTAAAACAATGGTTTATGTATCTGATCCAATAGACTTTTATAACGGCCGGCTGCCGGACTATGAGTCCTTACAAAAAAACTACAATAGAGTTACCTTGAAATAGTTTGAGTTACTTAAACAAGACGCTTAATTATTAAGTATGTAAAATTTCACAATGTCATCATGAGCATTTGACGACCCATTTGGTGTTGCGGTTGAGAGGTCGGCTGCAACTCCAAGGGTTCCGGGTTCGATCCCCGGGCAGTACAAACATTTGTGTGCATGAACATATCTGTTTGTAAAGGTCTGGGTGTTTTCTATGTATGATATTTATGTATTTACGAAAAAAAAAATGTATTTAAGTATATTTATCCGTTGTTTAGTACCCATAATACAGGCTTCACGCTTAACTTGGGGCTAGATGGCGCTGTGTGAATGTCAGTGGATATTTAATCATTTAATTTAATTTAATCATTTAATCATGAGCGACGTGATTATAAATGAAAGTTCTGCCCAACCGATGCAATGGGCAGACTTACCTCGACACTTTTTGAGTGAGATCGTGTATTTAGTTAGTTGATTGTTTATCTAACCCACAAAATTATAAATAAATGAATACAAGTTAATTCAACAACAATTATTTATTAATCACAGTGCCAACATCAATGTCATATCATCCATGTTAAAATATAATTTACTAATCGAATACTGAGTCGTTTCGATGTTCACTGCTGGCATATGTATAATTTATATATTATTGCTTCAATATACCTATTTACTATTAATTCCTGTGACAAAATCACCTTTATATCAAATTATATATATTATTTGAGAGAACATCGGTGGCATAATGGTGTGGACTGTTGCCCTCCTACCTGAAAGTCTGAGGTTCAAATCCCGCCACATACCAATGTGCTTTCGATTTTTCAAAAATATATGTAAGTTATCCGACGCTCTTACGGTGAATGAGGAAACCTGCGCACGCCTGCGAAGAGATTCAAAGGTTGTGTGTGAAGTCGTCCAATCCGCACTGGGCCCGCGTGGACGACTAAGGCCTAATCACCCTATACGGGTAGGCTCGTGCCCCTCGGTGGGGACGTTTAATGAGCTGATGATGAATAAATATAAAAAGCATTTTCATAGCAGATACTTTGTGCTAGGACTATACAATCTAATGTAAATATATTAATCATAATTTTTCTAAAGCATTACCGCCGGTGTTGCCAGCGAATTTTTAAAATTATTGTCTTTATCATTTATGAAACCAAACAGTAATACATTTTCAGTTTAAATAGCTTAAGTAAGTTCAAATTTAAATTTAGGGGTTATCGCAATCTCTTAAAACAGTATTGGTATACTGATACGTCAGCATTTTTGTACCAGAAAAGACGAAGTAATATTATTGTAACACTGTTTTAAGAGATGGCGGTAACCCACCAGAAATTTATTAAAGACGAAAATAGTGAAGACACATTATTGTTCTTCATTTAAAGAAATATTTTGATGGCTCAGGAGAGTCACAAAAAATATGATAATAATAACAATTGACGATTCAAAAGTATCTGTAACAGATTTATTTAAATAAAGATTTTTTCTTTCTTTCTTTCAACTAGAATATCATATCTTTGAATATATTCATAAAATAACTATTCGCAATATATAGTATTAAATATATTGTATTATTACAGCATTCTTTAAATATTTATTTATATAGTTATTAATTAATTACAAAATTTATTATTGATCGAGTCACATACAATGAACATCGAAGCGAGTCACAAACACCTGCGTATTGTCAATTTAGAAATCCCATTCTGTAGACTTCTCTATCTCCATATCGGACATTTTCTGCTCTAAAAGTATTGCCGACATGTCATCTGGAAATTAAAATACGAATTAATTTTCCGCAGAAATATAGCAGCGTACAAGAGCGTCAGTGGCTCGATGGTGTGGACTGTTGCCTACCGAACGGGAGGGCGCAGGTTCAAATTCCGCATCGTACCAATGTGTTTTCGAATTTTGGAAACTATATGTACTTTATCCGACGCTCTAACGGTGGAGCAAAACATCGTGAGGAAAACATGCGTACACCTGCGAAGAGATTTAAAGGCTGTGCGTGAAGTCAATCTCGGTGGAGACGTTTAATGAAATGATGATGATGATAACAGTGTTATTTTTAAACATGAAAGAAAAAAAGAAAGAAAGAAACTTTTTTTATTGGCCACAATAATTTAAATAACAAATTACCAGACACAGAATCAAAATAAAAACAAGTACTCAAAAACAAAAAGGTAAATAAATTCTTACAATCTAGTGGCCAAACAGGTGCAGCCTCAGCATAAACTGCAGTAGTAAAGAAACTACTGCAGCACTGTTATTCTGGCTGCAACTGTGGCGAGTGAGTCACATTAAAACAATCAATAAACAAATAAAAAATTAAATATAAATAAAATAAAAAAATGATAATAATACATGACAGGAACGATAACAATTAAATACTATGTATAAATAATCAAACTCACATAAAAATAAAATAAAGAGTAACAAAGTAACGAAACGTGACCGGTTCCGGCCACGCCCAAGTTTGACATTTGACATTACAAACAACCACAATATGCCACGTTGCAACATAGGTTGTCAAATAGTTACTGGCAATAACACATCCCAAAAATTTTTCTCTCCTTTATTTTTACTCGTCTTCCAGCCTTAGCTTTTCTTATACAGCCTCCGCCAGCGATCTTCCGCAAGTCGTCGGACCCTTGACCCAAACCGCGACTAACATTACGGGTAGTTTGTTAAAAAAAGACACACAAGAAAGACACTATCAAATAAAAATAACGGTAATAATAACTTTAAATAGGTTTCGGAGTTTGACAGGTCAGAGTAAATATAATTCGGTAGTTTCCACCATCCGCAATTAAATACCAAACCTCATTTTTATAAAAATGCACCTTATTTTATATGTCGTTTCATTAATCACATTTGTTTATTTGCAATATTGTATTTACAAATACACCGTAACCAATAACTATAAGGGCAATTGATGATAGTGTGCAATGACGTCATCACATCATCAGCTCATTAAACGTCCCCACCGAGGGGCACGAGCCTATCCGTATAGGGTGATTACGCCATAGTCGTCCACGCGGGCCCAGTGCGGATTGGACGACTTCACACACAACCTTTGAATCTCTTCGCAGGCGTGCATGAAGGTTTCCTCACGATGATTTCCTTCACCGTAAGAGCATCGGATAACGTACATATATTTTCGAAAATTCGAAAATACATTGGTACATGTCGGGATATGAACCTCAGCCCTCCCGGTAGGAAGGCGACAGTCCACACGATTGAGCCACCGACGCTCTATACAAATATATATGGAAACGTTCCTTTTTGTCAGTTCACTCCAGAACAGCTCCTTGCTTTGTACAAGGCACAAGTAAGACCTTGCATGGAGTATTGTTCTCACCTTTGGGATGGCTCAGCTAAATACTAACTGGAAACTTTTAATACCATTCAGAGACGAGCCGAGAGGTTAATAGGTAACAGCTCTTTACCCAAGTATCGGTTGCAAGGTCTGAGCCACCGGCGGCGGTTGCCTCTTTGTGCTTCTATAGGTTGCACTTCGGGGAGTGTGCACAAATATTGCATGATATTGTCCCGCCGAGTCCTTTCTTTCATCGATCAACCAGGCAGACGGTGAAGCGACATCCATTTATAGTAGAGATGCCGAAGTGTCGTACTAAGCGCTTTGAATCCACATTTATTATTCGCACTGCGAAACTTTGGAATTCGTTGCCAGCTTATGTTTTTCCCGAGGTGTACAATTTGGGGGTCTTCAAGTCGAGAGTAAATAGGTTTCTTCTAGGTCAGCGTGTTTCATCCTAGACATCGTCGATGTTTAACACCAGACAAGGCGTAGTCAAACGCTGGCCTATTTAATGTAAAAAAAAAAAAAGTTCACATAAAAATTACGTTAACGATTAGTGATGTCCACTACCGCATTTGGCCCGATGGGGGTTTTCGTGTGGTCTTGATTTATACTGTCTTTGTGGAGCCCAAACGATGGTTCATCTTATGTCGTAACCTGCTTACCCAAGTAGCTGTTCTCAGTAAGATTTTATGACGGCTACAGACAACACTGTCACCGTATCTTTTGGGCTTCTACGATTTAATTATGTTATACGCTAAGAAGAAGAAGAATTCTACGCTCTATGCTACGATAGACTTTAGTATTTTATTCGAAAAATGGCATAAATTCCTTTGAAAACTTACTAGGGTCCGGTTTGATCGGTTTGACGCGGCCTAGTAGGCCGGGCAGGTAGTCAGTCTTTCGGATCTGCTTGAAGAACGAGTGGTTCAGTAGCTGCGTTGCCGTTGGCCTTTTCTCGGGGTCTCTGGAAACGCATACAGTATTAATTTAATACAGTAATATTAAACCGGTAGCATTCATTTATGAACTCGATATAATTGAATTCGTTTTTATATAATTACGATAAAAATACTACTGAATAACCATTCTGACACATTTCAATATAGTCACATTCGCACACACACACACACTCACACTTACGCTCTTACGCACGCACACACGCACTTACGCTCTTACGCACGCGCACACACACACACACACACACACACACACGACACACACACTTACGCTCGTACAAACGCACGCGCACACACTCGTGCAGCTTGGGGCTAGATGACGCTGTGTGAATATCCGAGGATATTTTCTTAATATTACAGTAGCCAAGGAGATGCCTATGCAGTTTATGGTATCTGTCAAATATATATTTCAATCTAAAGAATACAAAATCATGGAATTCCTTTTTGGAACACGAGTAACACTGTTCGTTGTTAAATAATGTTCGAGATTTTATGAGCGATTCCAAAACCTCAGCTTGAACTGATACTTAGAAAGTAAGAAGGATCAATACCTCTGCAGCGCCATCTCGCTGAGGTGGTGGAAGGTATCCGATAGTTTCCTAGTGGCGTACACCTGGCGAAGGCGCGACACGGCGTCCGCACTGTCACCCACGCCACTGTCTGTGTTGTACATGCCTGCAGATCAAATAGAATCATCTTATATCGTCTAGATATTATTAATATGTTATTATTAAAAATTGACAAAGATTGACTGAGCATTTGCTCAGATATTAATTAAGCGATTGTTGTTTAGATGATAATGGTAACGTTGAACTTAGTTGGGTAGAATTTTCATTCATAATCACGTCGCTCGCTACATGTCATAATGACATAGTAGTGTGCGTGCATTTGTGTGCACTCTTTCTATGACGCGTCATGACTTTGAGGTCAAAATTTAAACGTTACGATCATAATATAACAATAACTTCTTTGTGTCATGCGACCCGGACATTGTTTGGGTGACATTTCTGCATGATTGTGCATATAAAGAATATTTTGTTTATCTAAGGTGGTAAATAACTCTTTATCAAACTGTCAACACGGGAGGATTTGAGGAACACTTTAAACCAATAAGGAATTATTATAATAAAAAAATATTAAATATTTATTCATTTTTACAAAGGTTCATCATCATCATCAGCTCATTAAACGTCCCCACCGAGGAGCACGAGCCTACCCGTATAGGTGAATTAAGGCCATAGTCGTCCACGCGGGCCCAGTGCGGATTGGACGACTTCACACACAACCTTTGAATCTCTTCGCAGGCGGGCATGAAGTTTCCTCTCGATGTTTTCCTTCACCGTAAGAGCATCGGATAACGTACATATATTTTCGAAAATTCGAAAACACATTGGTACGTGGTGGGATTTAAACCTCAGCCCTCCCGGTAGGAAGGCGACAGTCCACACCATTCAGCCACCGACGCTCTTAAGCAGACATAAACCTGTATTCAGAGTCTCCTTTAAAGCATAAGTCTGTCTGTATGCTCTTATTTACATTATTTTGATAGTGGCTTAAAACTATTGGAATAAGGCTTATTATTCGGATTCATTAAGATATCCTGTTGTTATACTTGTCTTTTTTTGGTTACTTAGATGTTAGTGTTCTTTTGGAAAGTTAATTAGAACAGTAGTATCATTAGTCAGTACTTAACATTTCTGAAGATTTTTTTCAGTAAAACCTGGTCAGATTGAAAGGATTACGGCCAGTGGAGGATTTACAAATTTGCCGCTAGCAGGCTAAAAATTTTTGCCGCCCCTAGTGACTTTTGATATTGAATACGTTAGAAATGTTTTTGGTAGGATTACATTTATTCTGAAATTGTAACTATATGATTTGTTTAGCAATCTTTTATATACGGATTAATTTGCCGCCCTAGGCTCCAGCCTACTTAGCCTATTGGTAAATCCGCCACTGATTAGGGCCTATTGTGACAGGGCAATTTCAAAAGTTAGTGCCCACCTCGTATCTACATTTAGGAGTTAGTCAAGGTTACATCTACTCACTCTTCATCTCACCGTCATCGAGGCAGGGCTCAGGGAACGTGGAGCAGTCCAGCA
Organism: Leucinodes orbonalis; assembly: GCA_019425675.1. Lineage (NCBI taxonomy): Eukaryota > Metazoa > Arthropoda > Insecta > Lepidoptera > Crambidae > Leucinodes > Leucinodes orbonalis. Next base: position 68,342 of record PQWD01006487.1, on the reverse strand, counting down.
GTTGCGGCCGGCTGCCGCGCACCTTCTCGGTGAACATCAGCGTCGTGGGCACCTCCGCGAACGGGACCGCCCCGTTTGCCAGTTCACAGCACACCACGCCCAGCGAGTATATGTCTGAACGCTCATCGTAGCCTTTTAAGTTCTGGAATTATCCATTTACCCATCAACATCAGCTTATTAAACGTCCCCACTGAGGAGCCTACCCGTATAGGGTGATTAGGCCTTAGTCATGCGGGCCCAGTGCGGGTTGGACGACTTCACGCACAACCTTTGAATCACTTCACAGGTGTGCAGGCGCAGGTTTCTTCACGATGTTCACGATTTATCCAGCTTGTAAAATTACCTGGTATAAGAGACCTAACATCTGTCGTCTCGGGTGACAGGCGCAGGGCAGTGTTGACGGAAGATAATGACTACCTATTGGGGCATTTTACGCCAAGCGGTCAGGCAAAAAAGTCAATGTTTCCGGTTTCGATGCCCTCGACCTAGATACTAAATATTTTTATTATATAAGGTATATTTAATGAGTTACGCCATTTTGAAGTTTCCACCTATAAGCGGTGTATGGTATCTTCGACGGCCATTATTTAGTACAAAGAAAAGGTAATGACACAATATTAGTATTGAGGTGTATAGTATTTCGGGCGAGCTTCGTCGCGCGTATGGCGTTACGTTACATTTGTTTTGCATCACGCCATACCTAGCCTCTTACGAGCATGTTCTACGCTTCAAACGAAGAAATTGAAAAAAAAACGATTCTTAAAATAAATATGGTTCTGCTATAACTATACCAGACACGAAGAAATTTCGCGCTTTTAATCGGAAATCAGAAGGTATTATCGTAAAACGCACAAGCAACTCGGAGACTAGAAAATTTTTAAAAAATATATGTAAATGTTATTTGATTACAAATAATATTGTTTATTTTTGACCTCAAATGTTAATTTATAAGTACAGAAGTATTAAAATTCTCCCTATTCTATACTATATATTTATTTTGGAACCGCAATCTAGCGTGACATGGGCAGTGGAGCGCTGGCAGCCCGCTCGTCGCCGGCCGACACTTTATTCACTCTAGTTCCTAAACCAGTCCCGTGCCCATTATGTGATTTGGCAGACATTAACTGCATTAAATTATCAATATTTAGACAAAATATAAAAAAAAATAAGCTGGTCCAAGGTTGTTAAATTTCACTTAGAAAATTAAAAATACTTAAAAAAATATAAAAATAAATTAAAAAATAATAATCTAAAACACTCAAACAAGGCTTGTCTAATGCTCTATACACCTCAATACTAATATTGTATCATTATCTTTTCTTTATACTAAATAATTGGCCCAGTGCGGATTGGACGACATCACACACAAACTTCGAATCTCTTCGCAGGTGTGCAGGCGCAGGTTTACTCCAGCTTGTAAAATTACCGGGTATAGAGATCCTAACATCTGTCGTCTCGGGTGACGGGCGCAGGGCAGTGTTGACGGAAGATAATAGCTACCTATTGTTATTGGTTTCCTTCAGCACTGCACCTGTCATGTTTGTGCGTATCACTAACCACAAGGTGATCGAACCGACCGCTTGTTCACTGATTACATAAAAATAAGTGAACAGGACGACGCTGTTTTATTTCAGCACTGCGCGATTTCAGGCGTTTTGAAACAAAACGACAGGTCAAGATATGGGAGCGATTTCTTACACATCTTTTCGCTCGCACCATAACGTTTCGTATATAGTACGACTGACTGATATTGGTACCAGGAAATGAACTTGCAAATCTATACCTGTTCTAACAGTTCAGGGCTGAGCCACATGAGGTTGGTGTTGTCATGGTCAGGCGGCGGCAGCAGGTGTAGCTGCCGTTGGCGTCTGCCACGCGCCACCAGACTCGCCGCACTGCGGAGTCCAGACAGACGAGCGCACCCATCCGCGCCTATCAGCACGTGGCTTGATCGGACGCTCCTGTTATATACATATCTTGTTCTGGCTTACACACTTATTTGTAACCTATATTCAAATCAATTATGTAAAAGTATAGATTCGTGATATGCTCACAAAACAATCGAAAAGAGTGTTCCGAATGCAGCGACAGCACCCATACATACACTACTTTTCTTACTTTGTTTCCTTTTGTTTTGGCCAGCTGGAAGAATTTCATTGTGAAATAAGCTGTGCCTTTGTACATACTTTTCCATGTTTATTTTTATGTCTTTTCTGTGGGTGCATAAATTGTTAAATAAATAATTAAAATGACTACGTGCTGTTGCTGCATACAGCTTCAATGGACATGTGGCAAGTGCAGATGACTCTCATGAATTGTAATTCTGGTTATGATCCCCAAACAGTGTAATAAATTTTATTTATATAAATATAAGAACATGTTTTTATTAGTCTGGGTGTTTCTATTTAATAATATGTATGTATTTACAAAATAAAGAGTTATTTAACAAGAAGATCTATTTAATTATTATTTAAGAAAAATGAGAGTGAAACAAAACAACATATCAGAGTGACGAGGTACCTGGGTATCTTTATATAGTATATGCTGCAAGTTGGCAATCAAGGTCTATTTTAACTTTATCTACTCTGAATTTCAACTGCTTCTGGGGTCTTGTGCTCAAAGCCTAATTTACTGCATGATCCTGGGGGTTGGAACCCCACTGGCAGAATGAATAGATAATTACAAAGTATAAGAGACCTAACATATGTTGTCTCCAGTGATGGGTGCTGTGCAGTATTGATGGAGAATAAAATGACTGTTTATCAGTTGTTGGTCTAAACTCAATGAATGCCACTCTATCATGGTCAGGCATATCACTTACCATCAGGTGAATGACCTGACCATCCTGTAAGCTTTGTAAAACATTAAAAAAATCTACTAAGGTAATCCATACCAAAGTTGAGAACAATTCTCCACATTTGCTATCACTTAATTTAAATGTAGTTTTAAGGTACACAGTATTTAATTAAATTTGAATAATTAATGACCATTGAAAGGTTTAATAAAACTGACCTGTGAATATAAAGTTGCTTATGCAAATACTGCAATGCCTGTAGCACGTCACGTAGGATTAGGGCACACGCTAATTCTGGCAAGCCTTCAGGAAAATATCGGTCCAAGATATCTCGGCATGAACCAAATGTCATCAAAGGTGAGACTACATACAACTCACGTCCGTGGACAAACGAGGTCAAATATGGTAGAATGTTCTGGTGCTGTAACTCTTTTCTGGTTAAAATGTCTTGCTGAAAATAAAAAGTAAACAAATAAAAAAATACGGTCATGCAATGGTGATTAAAACTTATCATATGAAATATATGCACATAATTAAATAAATGAAGAATTTTTTACATGTTGAAACTTATAATAGGTAAATTTGTTTAAATAAAAACTAAAATCATGGTATAAATATAAGACTTATACTCAATAAAACACCAAATAGGTACAAGGCAATTTTGTAATTAGAACATATAACTGCTAAAGCAAATTGACCATGAACATGATATGATACACGAACCTGTTAATTATCGTCATTACCTGAATCAAAGCAGCATTTTCCTTGGTCTTGTCTACAAAATATCGTTTTAGGGCAACATTTTGGTTACTGGGCTTGTACAGAGCCGAGTATACCACGGCAACACCTCCACAGCACTCCGTTATGATCGAAGTTAACTGATAATCATTTATATCAGGGTTAAACATCGTATCAATATCAAATAAGCACCACAGATCGAATTATAATCGATTTTAAGTCTTCACTAATAGGACATTATGGCAGTGAGTAGGTGTGTTTGTTGTGCTATAAATAGTCTTTGCAATATTGGCTAGATAAATATCAACAAAATAATGATGGGATACTGTTTATATTGTATTGTCCCATTTGACAACTACAATGACAGTTTGTGACAATTTAACTCAGATGTTTGACGTTTTAGTTTTTCACTGTCTGTTTGACTTATGTTGCTTTGAGTTTCACATTTTGAGCTCAAATTAAGAACGAGTGATAAATGTGATAATGAGTTTTACATTTATTTTGAAAGGTAAAAGTTTTACTTTTATTTTAAAACAAGTTATTTAAAATAGAACTACACTGGCATGGTTTCTTGTAAGTATCATCAAAACTAACAAACTGTAATATCCAAAGCCGTTGCCGATTGGAGCGATGCTAATTTAGCTAGGTTTAATGAGTCAAAGACAATCCAGGCATGTCTGTTTTCCTCTAAGAGGAGCCCCTTTTTTATCTAGCTCCCACTTTCCGAAATGCACCTGTAGATATCTCATAAACACTTCGCCTCCTATTCCTTAGGACCTTTAGTCGAAACTTAACTTTGAAGGTTTCATAGAATTTAGGGCCAAGATTGCGTCGAGGAAGCTTGGCATACTTTTTAAAGTCCGCAAATACTTTTCACCTAAACAACTGTGATTTGTATCAGGCAGGTCCGATCTTGTATCGAATACTGTTCACACTTGTGAGACGGATTTGTCCGACACCAGTTAGATATAGAGATAGTCCTGGATGCAATCGACGGGTAAGAAGACTGTTCGGGGATGAGCCTTTAGCCGAGAGGCTACAAAGTACAAAGTCTTGAACATTGCCGTATAGTATCGTGTCTGTTCGTCTTTTACAGGTGGCATTTCGGAGAGTGTGTGTTGGGATTGCACAATTTGATTCCTCTAGCACCATTTCGACGACCTATTTGGTGTTGCGGTTGAGAGGTCGGCCGTAACACCAAGGGTTCTGGGTTCGATCCCCGGGCAGTACAAACATTTGTGTGCATGAACATGTCTGTTTGTAATGGTCTGGGTGTTTTCTATGTATAATATGTATGTATTTACAAAAAAAAATGTATATATGTATGTTTATTCGTTGTTTAGTACCCATAATACAGGCTTAACGCTTAACTTGGAGCTAGATGACGCTGTGTGAATGTCAGTAGATATTTATTATTATTATTTATTTCTCTATAGGGAATATCGCCGTAGGGAGGGATTCCACTTCTTTTTTTTCCGTATGGTGATACGTACATTATACGGATGATTGTGTTTGCGTGCGTCCGGTCGATCCCTCCCACGTCAGGTAGCGTTATTCGGGCGTTCTATTCCGTGGGAAAAGAACACCCGATACCTAGGCGTCACTCTCGATAGTGGTCTAACCTTTGGGCCGCACATCAGAACAGTGCGCAACCGGGCTGCATTTGCACTCGGGCGCCTCCATTGCCTACTAAACACGCGTAGTAAATTATCCCTTAGTAATAAGGTGAGAATCTACACTGCGTGCATCAGGCCCATAATGACGTATGCCGGTGTGGTTTTCGCACACGCTGCGTCCAAACACGTCCATAGGCTACAAGTCATTCAGAACAAGTTCATGCGTAGGGCCACGGGAGCGCCGTGGTTCATACGCAACTTGAACCTTCATTTAGACTTAGGGCTGCCTACTATTTCGCAGTACCTAAAGTTGGCGTCCAAACTCTTCTTCGACTCGCCAATGTCGCATTCAAACCCGCTCATTGTCTCCTCTGCTGATTATTCTACAACAGCAGCTAACAGTAATACTATTTCACCTCGCGCGCGTAAACGTCGGCGTCCACGGGACGTGCTAGACGATCCGGACGACCCTACCACGGTCGCCGCCGCATCGGCGGCCGAAATAGCTAAATCACTAAAATTACACTTTACAAACCGACAACCGAGATTCCGCCCCCGCCGGCGGGGGCCATCGTCGCGTGTCCCTGTAGGTTCGCACAGTCCCTATTCGCGTAACCGGCATGTGCCGGGCCGCTTTTCTCCCCAAACATATGTTAGGCTACCAAGCCCCCCCCCGCAACGCCCTAAGCCGAGGTTCGAGTCCCGTTCGGGGACGCCCTTAGGCTCGTTGTGTAAATATTAAGGCAGAGAGCCATCTGCGCTCGCCACTTGCCCGGTGAAGCTGTAAAGGCCATCTGCGGCCAACAGCAGTAGTCAGTTCGAAAAAAAAATGTGTTTGCGTGATATACTTAGGCTGCATCGTGACGTTCCATCGGGATATCAGTCAAACGTTTTCAGATTACTCAGGTTCTAGTAGAAATATAGGTAAACTGAAAGTATTAATTTTGTCCATACATTCCCTTTTGCAGGACGTATTAGTTCCTATTAGTACCTGTACCTACATAATTTCCCGTAGTAAAAGTTATTCGATTGATTCTCCCTCCAGCTATATTGTGAACCCTGCAGTAGAACGTTCCAGGCTGATGATGATTCGATTGATTAGCGAAATAGCTTGTGTGATATTAATGTATAATGTATGGTCAGTCAACGCGCAATGGAGCGAGCTATGCTTGGAGTCTTTCTTGGGGATAAGATCAGAAATGATTTAATCCGCAAGAAAACTAAAGTTACCGACATAGCCCGCCGGATCAGCAAGTTGAAGTGGCAGTGGGCTGGTCACGTATGTCGTAGAACCGATGGCCGTTGGAGCAGACGAGTTCTGGAGTGGAGACCGCGTCTTGGCAAGCGTAGCGTAGGACGCCCTCCGGCCCGATACGAGGACTTGCGGAAGGTCGCTGGTGGGAGCTGGATGAGAAAAGCGGAGGACCGGGATATCTGGCGCAAAATGGGGGAGACCTATGTCCAGCAGTGGACTGCGATAGGTTGAAGAGAGAGTATGGTCAGTGCGCTCACCTGGTGGTAAGTGATACGCCTGACCATGATAGAAGCAATGTTGTATGAATTTAATAACAGTAGGTAGTTATTATTTTCACCAAGGCTTCCAGGTTCGGTCCCCGGGCAGTACAAACATTTGTGTGCATGAACATGTCTGTGTGTATTGGTCTGGGTGTTTCTATGTATAATATCTTAACATAAATCTTGAATTTTCATAGTAAGGGGTCTATATTACTACTTTTATGTACTTCTGTACTGTATGTACTTCGACGACCCATTTGGTGTAATGGTTGAGACGTCGGCTGCTACACCAAGGGTTACGGGTTTCGATCCCCGGGCAGTACAAACATTTGTGTGCATGAACATGTCTGTTTGTATTGGTCTGGGTGTTTTCTATGTATGTATATGTATGTACTTACAAAAAAAGTATATAAGTATCTTTACCCCTTGTTTAGTACCCATACTACAGGCTTCACGCTTAACTTGAGGCTAGATGGCGCTGTGTGAATTTGAGTGGATATTTATTATTATTATCTAGGACCAATTAAAATACAAATAACTTCCCATTATAGATATTTGAGTCGCCGCTCATCCAAAAATCTCATCAATTCGCCAATCGGAATGAAAAAATTTTGGTATAGTCCACTCAATAAAAATTCGTAATCCCTATATATATACAGACGACGACCGCATCTCGAATACGCTTTATACGATGTACTCACTGCTATATAAAACCGGGGAGAGAGCCAAATTCTAAATATAAAGGCGGCCGAAAACTGCCGAACGCGAACGAAAACGCCGCCCGCCTCAGTCCAAAGCCAACTGCCGCTTCGACGTTTCAAAGAGCCATCAACCGTACACGCGGTAACGGTTAATCACCTGGTAAGGGCACCCGTCGGCAACACCACCAAATTCCATAGAATCACCACATTTGGAATTGGAACGCGCGCGAAAAGTGTGAAATTGGAATTTTCGAATTTCGAACAAACCGTGTTAAGTGACAGTGTGTGTGATTACCATTCCCATCCGAGTTACCGGTAAAGTAGAACTTTTTTTTTGCTACTTTTTATAATAGTTTTAAATTGTGTTGGCCAGTGCTTACTAAAATCAGCTTCGATAACACGTGCTGGAGCGTATTAAGTTTCAATATGTCTGCGTGCCGTTCCAGAATAATTTCTCGTCATGCATTGCGATGTGCTTTTTTTTCTAAGCTGCCGGTATTTTCCTAACCTCAAAAAGCTTTTACATGTTCTAAGAAAACTGCCCGAGTATGTCTTTTTTGCATGTTAAGTACAGCATATAGCTAATATTTGGCTAGTTTTGTAAAGTTGGTGGGAGTTTCCATGAGTTAGTTCCGCAATGCGGGATAAAACTTGGTCTCGTAGGATGCTGTACGGATATTGATTTGCTCACAAGCTCTTTCATGCTCTATATGCGTGTGTTTTTTTTGTTTCCTTATATTTTCAAATTATTCTAATTTGTCAATAAAAAGAAAGAAAGTAAAAAATCTTTTATTCAAATAAATCTGTTACAGATACTTTTTGACTCGTCATTGTTATTATTATCATATTTTTTGTGACTCTACAACCGGTTCGGAATAATATAATCATAATAATAGCTGTACCTATAGAAGAATGAAAGCATACTCATAAAAAATAAGAGTAATTAAAAAGTTTGTTCTATTTAAAACATAAGTGTTTTTGTTTACATTGAAATCAATTGTTAAGAAATCAGATTTCTAATGCTTATAAAGCAATAATTTTGGAATCGCAAACAATGTTTTGGGGTTAACATGTAGAAATTTGTACATGTTAACCCAGAAAGTTTGTTAGATTTCTACATGTAAAGATATGCCTAATCAATCTCAATACTCTTTTAGATTCAGTACGGCATTTGTTGTATATCTGCAAGTATAAATGGATATTAAAGCTCACGTAATAAACAAGTCTTTTAGAAAACGGTTGAAAAACCTCTGCTTTGCGGTTCCTGTACAAGTAATGTATTCCGGCAACCCTAAGGGAAATTTAAGCTTTCGTATTGCATCACGTGACTGCCAGTATAAAGTTTGTGACGGGGCGATGGGGTGGTCGCGTGATCTTCAGTATTATGGCATTTTCAGTTGGCGGCAATAAAGCAAAAAGTAACCGAAAACCTTTCATGGAAAGTCGTGATATCGTTACTTGAGGCGGAAGCCGGCAATGCAAATATTGTTTATTGGCTATCGACCGTTTAGGTAGGTTGCGAGTATTTTGTAATTTGTAACGAACACTAAAATGTGTATTGTTTTGTACATGTAAACCTACGTGGTTGTGGAAAAAGATAGTTTTGAAGATAAGCTACTCAGCAGAAAAACATCCGTTTCTAGTTTTTATATATTGGTCATCACGCGATCAATATTTGCATTATACAGCTTGCATGCAGGTTTGTTTTCATAGTGGCTACTCATTAGGACGTGGGTCTATTAAAGGCTGTACGGTTTCTTAATATTTATTTATATTGGCTTGAAATTAAGCTAATCAATACAGCAGGGTCTTGGACATAACCAGCCTGATTCGGACACTCTTATTTGACTAACATATCGCAGTCCAATGCTTAACAAAGTTTTCGACCATTCTGCGCCGAATATCTCGGTCCACCGCTTTCGTCATCCTGCTTCCACCAAAAACTTTTTGCGAGTCTTCGGTCCATCAGGCCGGATGGCGTCCTTTCCAAGACGCGGTCTTCACTCCATTATGGTAGTATCATAATGGAGTGAAGACGTTCAAAATTCAAAAAAGAGTATATTTACAAAAACAAGAGAAAACGTAACGACTCTGTCATCTGACGTCGTGTTAAAAAGCACGTGACATTGGCAGAGTCGTGGGAATTACGCTAATAGCTAAAAACCAAAAAATAAGAACAAATAACATAATTATCCACAGAAGACATCTGAAATATATACAAGAATCCGATCTTAAATGATGAGTAAAGCCGACGATCTGATTATCTGATAGACTTAGGTCTTCCCCATTTTGCTCCTTCCAGGTTGAAGACAAAAGGACCAAGGAGCTTCATTAGTCATTATTCTGACCTTCCAATGTTTGTAAAATCTCTCAACACTATCCCTACCTGTTGCCTACATTCTAAAAAAGTTTTTGTTATTGTCAGCGGAAAGAAAGCTCGTCTATTGTTAATTTACACTAGACAAGACAGTTTGATTATTTTTGGATGCTGAAGGTTTACGTTGACACGCTTTTTAACGGTTACAAACTGAAGTTAGCAAGGTCTCGGACCTACCGACTGGACCGAAGCCAAATTAAAATGTAAAAACGCATTATATGTCGTTTGTCGCGAATGAAGATTCATTTAGACTTTTACTTCATTACTCTTGACGGATTTGGGTGAAAACAAGTTAAGTCTGTACTCGTGTGCGCCTGGCAGTAAATTAACATCAAAATATATTGCATTTTGTATAAGACTACGGCTGTTGTAACAGCCGTTACATTAAGCTGTAGGGATTACCAATTAGTTAATAAATACCGATTCCTTTTTCTCTCCTCTTTAATCTATTGCAGTTTTATGCTGGTCTCACATTCAACGGCAGATTTCCGGTCCTTCACTCTTCTCATTTAGCATCCACCAGCGACCATTCACAAGGCTTCGGTCCATCGGGCTGGAGGGTTTTAGTTCTTTTTCTACTATAAACTAAATTAGATATAAATACAGCAACAAGGAAGTTTCAATTTATATTTATTTGCGTGAGGGCAGTGACTTTAAGTCCCCTCGATATCAAATCAAATCTACAAAGGACATCTTTTCAAAATTACTTAATTTAGCAATTAACGAAACTTTGTAAGTTTTTCTTAGGATTTTAGAATATAAAAACGGAAATAAGAATATATAAACATAATATAACTTTAGTTATAATGTTAGTATTACGAATTTGACATGGAATAAATGCTCGTTGATATTAAAAACGAAACGTTTTGAAATCATTCAGTCGTGTTATTCATTCCAGATATTCCAACAATTTTACCGGAACTGATGAAAATATCCTCCCAGTTGGTTACGTGGAACAAAACACGTCTATAAATAAATATTGTGTTAAGTGGCGTTACGTTTCTCTCTCGGAACCAACTAACATTGTTTGGACAAGTTTATTTTATGGATAACTTTTGGAAATCTGTATAATTTACTATAAAACTACAAAAAGTTTGTTTTCTACTTTCATCTATATATTCTATAGTTTATATTATTTTAGTTTTGCATTTACTAAGGGTACAAAATATCAAATTTTATGTCAGCAGATTTTTTTGTCTAAAACTTGTATAATTACTGCGGTCCAGGTGTACATCAGGTGCTTTAACTTATCCGTTTACGGGTTGACATCGTACTCCTTCATTTTTCGCCAGTTTTATCGGCTTTTCAACTTTCGTAAGAGGGGCTTATGACCTAACCCTTAAAACTTTGTAAGCAGCATGATACCTTGATCAAATCGGGTCGAATTGCTTTGAATATCTAGTTTGAATATCGAGCAAGTCCCAGTTTGAACAAAATGTGGAGATCAAGATAAAAAAGCTGGATAAAAATCCTCAGTCATTAAAGCCTTTAGTGGCTGAAAATATATATCCATTGATGATGATATAGGACCACCATAGAAGCATAAAGTAAGAACAGGCAACAGATTAGGTATCTAAAAAAATTAAACCCATGTGGAAATAGCCTCAAACTATCGATTGTTAATTGACACTGATTACCTCACTGACCTATTTCTGACTAAGCTAACACAATCTCGTGATTGCGCTATGAATTCTGATTATTGGTCTAACCAGTTTGTATATACAAAGAACGCCATGAGTTGATGTTTATTTTTCTTCGTCTCTTCTCTTCTAAATATGTTTACCTATAGATAATTATCGCCAAAAAACAAATAATTATCTGTGTTATTTAATTATAATAAGAAAAAAAGAGAAACATATTATTTTCATACTTTTATGTTCACGCGCATGTTCAAATAGAACCCAGTAGATTGTAAAACAAGAAACTTCGATAGAAAAAGAAAAAGTGAGGCACATTAGAAAAAAAATATATCGTTACGAATCAGTATTAAATGGGGTTAACTGTGGTAAGTCGCTAATTAATCGTAAACAAGTCATGCTAATTATATACAATCTCTTAATTTAGGTTTGTCTTGAACAGGAAACGAATAGCTTCAGACGCATAAAGAAAATGAAGAATAAAAAGCATTTATAAACATGCACTGCATATGAAGTTTTAAGTGCAAATTCACAACAAACAACTAAGATTATGTGACATGATATTAAAAAACGGGTGCAATCATGTACAGAATAAGAAAAAAATGTTGTTGATTTTATGCTAGGTATCAAGGGACCCAAATATAAAATTAATTATTATCTAATGTTGATAAAATTAATTAGTATCTGTAAAATCTAATGGGTTGATTATTCTAGCTAAAAAAACAATTTTGTTCTATTTTCTGTGTACTTATTGACGACTATATTAGAGTTTAGAGTTACACTCATTAGATTTTTCTAGACTTTGTCAAATCCTAGATCTTCGTCCAGTCTGGAGTCAATAACAGAACTAAAATTAGCGCTTCAGCCACTGGCTGTGATACAATCGACCGAATTAGATTCGAAGTCCTGTACAATTTTTAACTGTAGGTGCAAACTTTAGTTGTAATACAACTAATCGTGTTAAATGGTAAGATTAAAGAGAACAAATGGACAAACAAATACCTGCTGGGTGTAATGTATACTAAGATAAAATGTTTTGGCATAGACATATGGCGTGAAACTTTTAAAAACATGCAAAAAAATTAAAAAACGGTTCTTCAGGATAATCTTTAACTATCCATATTAAAATTTCTAAGTTTGAGTTTTGTCATACTTTATTGAAACTACTACCTACTCGTACTACGCGAAAAGTTTAGTTTAGTAATGACCTTCATATTCTCCTTATCTAAAAAATCTGGCCCCTGCATTTTAGCTCCAGATATTTCGTTCTCTAGTACGTTTTATAACCCAAGAAAAGATATTGAAATTTCACGTCCATAAGGGGCTGGTTTTGATAAGATAAGATAAGATTCTTTATTTGCACCATTTGAGAAAATACCTTTAAAATGTAAATTCTTTAGATGGTGTACAAGTGTTCCAATAATGTATCTTGATTCGTACGAAGTCACAAGCAGCTAGTATTTTAAAAATGGTTTAGTTACATTTGGACGATCCGTTGCGGGTGGGTGTTGCTTTTTCAAGTTTAATCCGAGCCCACGCACCGCCCACATCGCTCCAACTATTTTATTATGACTGATGCATGCTCCTAAAACGTCTTCAATATCCATAACGTGTGTTTTAGATGTTGCTGCAGCATTTTTCTTTTGATTTCCTTGATTTTCCGGAAACACAACATAAATTACTAGATTAATGTGTGTTACTTTTATGGCCGCATTTAGGATTGTAGTGGTTTCTTATTATTGTGTTCTACTTTAATACATCGATAAAGACAATGAAACTTTTTTCTGTGCTGTAAATTATAATGTAAACAACAACATCTGTAAACGAAATAATATCAAACACGTAATATTTACCAAGATATTGCAAAAATAATGTTATGGAATGTTTTTTAAAATGAGCTTTTTTAAAATTGAACACAATGTATCGAGTGAATTTAACTATCTTTTACAAATACACCAGGAAATAGGCGAGTGCAACGAGCCTTAAATATTCGAAAAAAAACCTACATTGCTCTCTGTATTCTATTAGAAATTATGATATAGACGCCATTTTTTTTATTAAGGCTAGTCCAAGTCAGAAACTGTTTAATAAATAGGTATTCACCATATGTATCATTAATAATCTATCACGCGAGATTGTAAGCATTGTAACATAACATTCATTATGCAATTCATACAAAATCCTGTGTTTAGTTTTGGTATTTAATAAGTATAGTATTTGATACGTTTTAAAAATGTAAAATTTACACCAGCAATGAATTTTAGTTCAAAATATAACTTAATCTAGTAGCACACAAGTCGAATACATAAATAAACATAACAAGAATGTCCCACATGCATTAGCAATACGAACGAAAACGTAACAATGTTGAGTTTACATTCATGAACAACATTCAAAGCGGTAAATGTAATGGCAGAGGCAATTCTGCGTCAGTATACGCTAATGAAGCTGCTGACATAATAACAAGCACGATGACGGCAATACAGTCCTGTCATGGAGACAACATATTCAGCAGATATGTTATCTTTGGCTTCAGTCAAGTTTACGCTCTTAGTTAAATGACGAACTGACTGAAGGTTTAACTCGTCAAAAATTACTATGTTTATTTATTTCATTAGGTTGAGCAATTTCATGACAAGTGTTTATTCATTATGTAAGACTTGTTTTTTATAATATCTATATTATAACTAACTGATCTATCAGTTACGCAAACTTCTACTTGCAGTGTTCCTAAAATTACTTCATGTCCTCATCTTCATCGTAAAAGCATGCAAAAATGCAGTGAAACCGTTAGAGAAATACTCATAAATACAAAGATTAAACTTCAAACGATACAATAACATCTTCCAAGGTTGTTCATTTTCGTACCGATCACCTGTCTCTGCATTCATCTGTAAGACTATCATCTTGGCATGGGGTTTTAATTTTTTGCAGTTTATCATCTTTAATCTCTATTGCGTAATATGTATTAAATTTATTGAAAGGGGTATATATTGGCTTCGTCAACTTTTCTCAAAACTTATTGTGTCTGGCAAGCGTCCATTTTGTAGACGTCTAGAAAATATAGGGTCATCGATGCCTCCAATTGCAAGCACATCGTTTTCATTAGAACTGAGTTTATGGTTCGTGCTGATAAATTATATCTAAATATATGCTTCTTTTTGTCTTCGTTTTGATATACAAGTAAAAGATAAATTACTTGAACGGCAATATATGGTCACATCTTAAAGAAGTAATTTCAAAGATAAATTGGCTTTTAGGAAGCTTCTCGTAACAGTGGATAGATGGAATTTCGAAAGTTATTTTGCTTCGCTTTGATGGTAACAGAAAAAAATTGTTCAGTACAAGGTCGTCAGTTCGCTTGTATCTGTTAGGAGCGACCATTGACTGATGCTAGCGTATCAGTCAATGGTCGCTCCTAACAGATACAAGTAGTAAGTAACCAAACTTTTCTCTCCCGATGTTGGCGTATGTCCAATATAATTTATCCAACAGTTATGTCTTTCAAAATATCACAGTGCAGCCAGCGTGCAAGACGTCAAGGCTAATTTTATATTATTTAGGCCTCTTGTAAGCAAATTAACTACTTACAGAAAACAAGTGGGATTGATGTTACGAGTTTTGATGTAAATGAAGAAACTGTGGCAGTTTCTTGTATATAATGTTGGATTGGAATTAAGAGATCACTTTTATTTTTAACCCGTATCTAAGGATAGAACACCAAAACAATTTCATATCATTATGCCGTTTCAACATGGATCGTGACGTGTGCAGAATTGGGTGATCTAAAATTGCCAATAGTTATATCATACTTTGGCTTTTTGATATTGAATGACAAGAAAAGTTAAATTGTTTTTAATGTTATTTTTAGTATTTTCTATTAGATAAATCATCTTTTACAAATGAGCGAAAGCTGACACAGTAAAAATGCAAATAATAATTTTATTTTGGAATTAAAACATAAATGTTTCGTATGTTAATTTTTTTCTCATCAACTACGAGAAGTTCCCTTTTATTGAAGCAATAATTTGAAATCCCAATTTGATATGGCAATCATTATTGGCCTGGTAGAAATCTAGTAACTTGCCAATAATCAATATCCTTGTGAGCACTTAAGAAGCGATTTGTACATAATAAAAGTACAGCATCTGTTTAGTGTATCACTATTACGGACGCGAGGGCCATAACCCCATCCGTGGAGTCCACAAATAGAAGGTACGATGTGATAACTGAATGTTTAAATAGTAACTCACGGCGTTCTAGTTTACGTGTTAGGTCTACGTTGTCTTTGAAGACATCTTCGTAAAATAAAATCAATGGTTTTAGCTTGTAGGTACGTACGAGTAGTTTGAAGTTAGTTTGCTTGTATCTATTGGTATCCTTGCTCGCTTCTTTGACTTCATGGGGTTGGCTTTTGTCACGGAATCAGAATGCATAAAATATGTTTTATTTGTAATACGATTTATATAATTAGAAACTGAAGATAATTTTATGCAATTTATTTTTTATAGAAAATTATTTAAAAATTTCAAATGTATCTTGATTGCTAACTAAACTTAGGTCTTCGAACGAATGATATCAGATAATTTAAATTTAAAAAATATTGAATACATTTTTCAGGTTTATGCGAACAAATTAACTAAACAATGGAAAACTTATGATTTAAGCGAATTGATATGACATCGTGCTAGGGGTTAGGAATAATATGAAACGCCTTTTTATATTTCACATTTTTATGTTCTTCGGGATTTTGTTTGCGTAATCTATCTATAGACATAATATCCCACCAAAAAAATTTCTGTGCAATGTTGCAAAGACGACCAAATATGGATTGCGCTGTGAAAAGGATATCACATCTAATGTTGTCCTAAGCTTCTGAATCTACTCGACCTAACGCTACCGACCCTTACTTCAACCAATTCTAGTTTTTAGTAAATTAAGTACTCCGTTTTGCTGAAAAAAGAAATGATTGTGTTAGAGCTACTGTTTGTTAATATTGAATGTGTAATATTCAAGAAAAAGTAATCTTTCCTTGATTTATTTTCATATCGATTAATTTGTGATTTTGTCAGCCTACAACAGTTGTTTCTCTTGTTCCAGCGATGCACATAGTGGCGTGACACCGGGTTGACGAGTTTCAATCCGCGCAATGTCACAGCCGCCGCCGGGGCGCGGGCGCGCGCGGCCCCCCGGCCCGCCGTCACCCTCCCCCCTCCACTACCGACCCCCCTCCCCATGGGCCCCCAGCCCCCCACCCCTAATCTCTGGCCCAAGACACTCCACCGCACTAGTATCCCCTCCCCCCGTCCAACCATCGCCGAAGCCCTTCCGACCGTTACACTCGCCGAGAATGAGCGATCCGTTCCGTCCCCACTCGCCATCCCCGAGTTCGCATTTCCATATCCGTACCCAATGTCGCCGACTTTGGGACAGAGCCCGGAGTACTATTACTCGTCTCCTTACGAGCGGTGCGCGAGTATGACTATGCGGGTGTGCCCTTGGAGCCACCGCCGCCGCCGCGGCCTATGATATATGAGGAGGGAGAGGAGCGGGGCCCCTCACGGCGGAGATCATCGCCAGCCAGTCGCAGGAGGGCTACGTGGATGAAAAACTTGCGGAGTACCAAGCGACGATTCAGTTGTTACAAGGTAAGATTGCAAATTGCATGCCACTGGATACAGAACCGACGGAACGGTGAAATTATTTTTTTCTGGAAAGCGCCTTACCATTAGATATTCTATAACAGAATTCCAAAATGAATATAACTAAGACTGCAATGATACAATTAAACTATTGCTTACTATTATTTCCCTAGGTGGTAGACTCGATACTGAGTCGTCTAGGTAGATACCACTGCAGTGCTCGATATCGTCCTGAGAAATGAGTGTTATGCACTTTTCTGTTTAGGGATGAGGTCAGTGTAGCTAGTGAAATTACCGGGTATAAGAGACCTAACATCTGTTTTGATGGCGAATAGTAACTGTTTATCAGTTGTTCGTCTCCTTCAATGCCGGTCTGTCATGATCAGCCGTATTCCTGTTCACTTCGTAACATTAAAAACTTAAACTAACAACTAACAATAGTTACTACTACGGCATTCTCTTGTGAGCTTAAGATAACCCAACGTGGTTCTGCTGAACACACCAGCGTGGCAAGCGATGTTATAAAACCCTCAACCATTGGTAAAAGTCTAGTTTATTTGTAGACGTTATAATTTGGTGTAGTGAAATATTAATAATGTGATGGAACAGTGGATGCAAGAAATGATCAAAAACCCAAGTTGCATATTTTAAACAGAAACAATAAATTTTGTATTGTATCTGGAATCTGTCTGGTAATGTTTTTGGGCTGAGGGCAATCTGCGCTCGGCAATTATTATCCGTTGAAGCTGCGAAGGCCACCTGCTACTAACAGCGATATGTCATCCCGATAATAAAAGGGTAACACTTTGACCGTCTGAGAAGCGTCACAACTCACAATTAATAGATTTTGCATTGAGTCTGGGTTCCTGTCAGTCAATAGGTTAACAATGCATGAATCAGTGTCTTGGTACCTACATTTAAACATTGTACGACGTACGTACTGATGTCTTTTATCAGTCACGTTCTTGGACAATAATAAAACATTTTTTTCTAAGGTTCTAACAGTCAGAACTCCACTACTTACCTACGTTACTTGTTACGTTCTTGTATGATTTTTGCACCTATGTTGTATTTTACTCTATGTTTGTTTCTTACGCGACAAGATAAAAAAAACATAATATCAAGCAGTTAAATCTTTCTTAGTACAGTTTTGGCTAACACTAGTAAAAGATAAGAACTTTCTTTCTGAGGAAATCTTTTAAAGTCACTAGCAATAATATTTTTGATATTGTTTATACCGAATGTTTGTTTTGAGCGTGACGAAGTGTGAATGTATATCATCGACCTAAATACACTTTTTCATTTTATTTCTTGGAATGCTTGCAATATTTTCCATCTGTCACAGATTTCTTTCGAATAAAAATAAACAAGGAGACAGAACCGATTAAACAATTACATAATATTGAATAATGATTCACTAACTCAAGGAAAAGTATTAAAATTTAACCCTGTGACCGCCAGAAACGCCTTAAAGTGTCACAAAAAACTATGTAGACTTGCTTACCGTACTCGTACCTAGGTTCGCTTGTTAAATATTTGTAAAGGATCCAGGCAGAGGACCAAACATACATATAAAGATATAGCTTTACCATATTTATACTATAACAAATTTTTGTCCTGCACAGAGATTGAACCCATATTGGTGGTTGATAAATTAATCGACGTATTCATATTGTTCCATGTTAAAACGTATAAAATTATTAATATCATTGCGTTGGCACGTAGGCATGTTATTTATATTAACCAACCGGCTAATTAGAGTTCATTAGATTAATCTATGAACGTAAGTACAGGTTAATTAAAGTACTTCAACCTTAAATTGTCACTGTATATTTTGTCGTTGTGAACCATCAAAAAATCTATAGGGTTTAGATTTTTTTATCAAACATGTTGGCTATCGTGGAAGTTGATTATGAAGTATATACCTACTTAGTATAAGTACTTTATATAGTATATACATTATTATTTCTTTATTACCTGTGATCATAAACCAAAACCTAAAACTTGTGCGACTTGCACACATTGAACAAAATACAATTTTTGGACTAAAGCGCGGAGTATTTGAAACTTTGTATTTTTTCCTATCGTTTCAGTGACATTAAAGTCACGGTCATTTTATCAGTATGACCTTGACAGATATAGTGTTGGAGGAAACCAATAATAGAAAGAAACATAGATTATAGTCGATAAGTAGTTCTTATTTTCTTCCAACACTACCCTGTGCCTGTCAACACAGGCGACTAATGTTAGATTTTCATCATCATCAGCTCATTATGTCCTCACCCAGGGGCACGAGCAACCCGTTAAGGTTGGGCCCGCGTGGACGACTAAGGCCTATACACCCTATACGGGGCTCGTGCCACTCGTTGGGGAAGTTTAATGAGCTGATGATGTGTGTGTGTTTCCGAACAGCGTTCAATTTAGATTGTTGCATCACCCGGGGGTCGTGGGCTGAAACTCCGCGGGTAACAGACAATTTTTGCGATTTTTCATAGGTTATGTTGGTTACATTGCAGGCTGAATCTGAACTTTGACTTTGATTTAATGGCCTGGTGTTCTTATAATTATTAGAAAAATAACACTGATAGCTAATAATTACTTATTTGAATACATCAGCATTGTATAAATACTGATCTTTAAGTGTGTAGCTGAATGTCGTGTTTCTTCTAAGACTGCGTAATGTATGTCGCCGCCATGTGGCGCCAGTGCGTCACCAGGTTTATCTGCGTTGGTAAAGCGCCAGACGTAATGCCCTAGGCGTCTCCGCTGCGCTGTCAATCTTCCATTGCAATTGGATCTGTGTGTGTCACTTTATTTTTGTGGCGCTGCACTGAAGAAAATCTCGTTGGTCTATAGAAATTCAAACTTGAACTTTTCGGATGGATTTTATTGGACAAGCATGCAAACCCAGAGAGGGTAGAAAATATTTTTTAGCCCAATGATGACTTTTAATAGATTTTTTGTTGTTGCCCCCTAATTTTAACAGCTTTAACCGGGCTTTATGTGATATACATAACATCAACTTAATATGTTTAATCACAAAGATAGTTGAGGTGCTGAAACAGTGGCGGATTTACAAATTTGCCGCTAGTAGGCTAAAAGCTTTTGCCGCACCTTTGAAATTAAATACGTAAGAAATGTTTTTGGTAGGACTGCTTTATTCTGAAATTGCAACTTTACGATTTGTTTAGTGATAATTTGTATATGGATTACGGACGTTATATATATACATATAATTATTATAAATGATTTTTAATTTTGTAAGATAAAAAAAATATTTGAGCTTTTGCTGCCCTTCTAAATCTGCTGCCCTAGGCTCCAGCCTACTTAGCCTATTGGTAAATCCGCCACTGTGCTGAAATAAATTCCACAATAAGCGTTTTAATGTCATGGAAAAAAGTTTACCAATTTTTTTGACAACTTTATGGTCGAGCGTGTCATCATTGTTTGTTTTCCTATACGTTATCCCACCAACAGAATGAATGGAGCTGTTAACACCACTTAGTTTCCTATAAAACATCACATCAAAGTATTTCAGGTTATCATTGGCTGCCCCAAAATAAACGATTATCTAATGCTTCTTCATGGCGTATTGTTTGTAGCCGTTATGAGATCAGCCATCTTGTTGTCCGATTCGACCGGGATGTGTTTCCGTTCGATTGTATTGTGTTTCTATTCGACTTATGCTTTTCAGTTTAAGGTGTATTCTGATCTGGTGGTAGCTTCATTTGACATTCATAAGTGCCTTCCTCGGGCCTAAACTGAATAAATGATATTTGAATTTGAATATGCCACTGGTGGATATAAGTCTCTCCATTTTGCGCTAGATATCCCGGTCCTCCAATTTTCTCATAAATCCTCTACCAGCAGCCTTTCGCAAGTTGTCGGTCCATTGGCCCAGAGGGCGTCCTACCCTACGCTTCCAAAGACGCGGTCTCCGCTCCAGAACTCGTCTGTTCCAACGGCCATCGGTTCTGCGACATACGTGTCCAGCCTACTCCCACTTAAACTTGCCGACCCGGCGGCCTATGTCGGCAACTTTAGTTCTCTTACGGATTAAATCATTTCTGATCTTATCCCTAAGAGAGACCCCGAGCATAGCTCGCTCCATAGCGCATTGAGTGACTTTGAACTTGTGAACCAATCCCGCAGTCAGTGTCCATGTCTCAGCTGCGTATGTTAGCACGCGTAGGACGCATTGCTCAAAGACTTTCGTCTTTAAGCATTGCGAAATACTTGACATTAGGACGACGTAACTTACCGTATTGTTTTGTTTTTAAATATTTGTAACTATGACGCTAGGCACAGGCCTTTCCACACAAGCCGTAACAATCCAAGTAGACTCAATGCGGGGTGGTGACGAAATACCACGCTAAGACAGTGGCTAGGACCAACGGCTTCTCTTTCGAACACGGAGGGGCTTGAGCTAATAATTTTCGATCACCATCCGATTATCGGCCAATGCGGCAGTTGCTTAAAATGAGGAGCATTCAAGTATTACGTAACGAAATTTTGAAGATTTTTAAATCGGTATCATTACCAACGGATAGAGTTTCATGTTTTTTATTAAAATTGTATGTGTATTGTTCAGTTGAAATACATAACTATGAGATCAGCCGCCTTGTGCCAGATTTCGGTATGATGGCGTTTCCGTTCTTAAAACTTTAAATCTCTAAAGATTTATTGCTACGCGAAATACAGCTTTACGTCTCAAATACTTCACACAATTTTTTTGTACCATCATTTTTGTCTATTAGTTTTTATTGTACCTAGGACATATTTACGGTCTTTCTGCTTATACTAAAAGTGTGTTTATTATAATAAACAATGCATATCCTCGATTTTACGCATACCGCGGCGCTATTAAGCCTCATTTATTTCATATTAGTCGTTTTTGAAGCAACATTTACATGTTTATCGTTGTAATAAATGGCGCCAGGAGCGTCTCGGTTCTCCAACCCTTGCATATTTTCTGGCGAACAGCCAGTTATTAAGTAGGAGGGTAGTTGTAGAAATTTGGCTGGCGACTTTGGGCAAGTCACATATATGTCTTAACGCCCGGTATAATTCGATTTACGAAAGATGACCACAAATGGCGACCGTCTGAGCAAGATGGGAACTTTTAATTATAGTGTAACAAAATAATTATGACATATTCAAACATAACATTCAATAATTCACCACCCGCTGCCCCATCTCCGAAGGGACCCAAAAAGGACGTCATCACAGTGTCATCTTTAAAAGCGAAAGTATGAATGTAGTGTAATTATGTCAAACACAGTCCTACACAACCAAATTAGATATTTCCGGATGGTCGGATGATCTGGTTAAGGTGGTGGGTAGCAAATGAATATCAACTACTAGGGATCGGCCGCGTGGACATTATTAGGGAGGCCTTCCATCAGTAGTGGCCTGTAATAATTAATAATAAATATCTACTGACATCCACGCGGCGCCATCAAGCCCCCAAAGCATTAGCCTGTCTGTAATCCTGTAACATGGACACTAAAAACATAAATATTAAACAAAAAACACCCAGACCAATACAAACAGACATGTTCATACACATAAATGTCTGCACTGCCCGGTGATCGAACCCGGAACCCTTGGTGTAATAGCCGACGTCTCAACCATTATACCAGATAGGTCTTCAATTATGATGACGTAGTGCAGATTGGCCGACTTCACGCACAACCTTTGAATCCCTTCGCAGACGTGCGCAGGTTTTATCACAATGTTCTCCTTCACTGTAAGAGTGTCGGATAAATAATGATAAATAAATTTACACTGACATTCACACAGCGCCATCTAGCCCCAAGTTAAGCGTAAAGCCTGTAGAGTATGGGTACTAAACAATGGATAAACATACTTAAATATTATTTTTTTGTAAATACAAACATATTGCGGAATAGTTGACGTTAGGACATGACGTAGCTTACCGAATGCCGCCCAGCCCAACTGAATCCTCCTACTAGCCTCCCTCTCGAAGTTATGCCGGCCAAGTTGGTTATGCTTAAAGACGAAAGTCTTTGAGCAATGCGTCCTACCCGTACTAACATACGCAGCTGAGACATGGACACTGACTGCGGGATTGGTTCACAAGTTCAAAGGCACTCAACGCGCAATGGAGCGAGCTATGCTTGGAGTCTCTCTTAGGGATAAGATTAGAAATGATTTAATTCGTAAGAGAACTAAAGTTACCGACATAGCCCGCCGGATCAGCAAGTTGAAGTAGCAGTGGGCTGGTCACGTATGTCGCAGAACCGGTGGCCGTTGGAGCAGACGAGTTCTGGAGTGGAGACCGCGTCTTGGCAAGCGTAGCGTTGGACGCCCTCCGGCCCGATGGACCGACGACTTGCGAAAGGTCGCTGGTGGAAGCTGGATGAGAAAGGCGGAGGACCGGGATGTCTGGCGCAAAATGGGGGAGACCTATGTCCAGTAGTGGACTGCAATAGGTTGAAGAGAGAGAAGAGACATACATATTATACATAGTTAAAAAACCAAGACCATTAAGAACAGACATGTTCATGCACACAAATGTTTGTACTGCCCGGGGATCGAACCCGGAACTTATGGTGTTGCAGCCGACGTCTCAACCGCAACACCAATGGGTCGTCAAATGTATGAAGAAAATTATTAGAGTTGAATCTGCACCCTCCAAATCTGAAGGCAAAGGTTGTTCACACGAATAAGCAACCGCGACGTTTTCAATTTTTTATTAATACTAATATATTAGTAACTTTTAATAATATTTCAATATAAATCGCCGTGGACAGACGCCAGACGGGAATAGCAGAATCATAAATTCTAGTCAAATAATTTTACAATTTACAACAACACTCCGCTGTGTAGGTTGCGCAGCATTGCGCAATACAGTTTAGTGTAATGGTACAGAACTACTGCAATGGTATCTCGGGTTCGATTCTCGTGCTTTATGCGTACGAGTGTTATCCGTATAAGGCCTGTGTGGTGGGTTACTGCCCTAACTCCCTGTAGCTGTGTTCTACGGAAAGGCCCGTACCCTATAGGCTGATGATGACGTGTATTTTAGTAATAAGTGGGAGAGTCAGACTTTGAAACGGTTGGGCAGGCTTGACTAGAGTAATATTATACCTAACAGAAACTAGTATGAACCAACGCGAGCTTATATTTTGGCCTATTTACCTTTGCCCCTTGCATTACAAAGTGGCAACGCACTGTTACTTCACTCACTCATCACATCATCAAAGTTCATTACCCTCTCTCTCCCTCTCGTGCCCCTCGGTGGGTCCACCGAGGCACGAGCCTACCCGTATAGGTGTAATGCCTTAGTCGTCCACGCGCCCATGTGGATGTCCGACTTCACGCACAACCTTTGAATTTCTTAGTCGGCGTACGCAGGTTTCCTCACATTTTTTCCTTCACTATAGTAAATTAATTACGATGGTCAAATTGAATTCGTACGACGTGAAAGCTACTAGACTGCTTCAGTTATGTCTAATGTTGGGTTACGCTACGTCATATCATACCTCCCACCGCGGTCACAGCTGTCGCTGACGTCTGTAGGCGATCGGCGCGTGCGCATCGCGGCTAATCGACCAATCAGACAATCTCTGATTAATAGCGAATAAAACATAACCAAGTTGTTAGAGTAGGTGACATTGGATGAGCGTGATCTACCGGTGTTTATGGTTTCGATATGGGAAATTTTTCAAAAATCGTATGGTAAGCTTCCTTAGATATGCCTTTATGTGTAAACCTACTCTCAAACAAGGTTCAGCACGTCGATTTCCATTTTTAACCGACTTCAAAAACGGAGGTTCTCAGTTTTTGACAAACGCACATCATGTGAGTTACTAACTTTAAAATTAATTACAATTTAGGAAAAGATAAATATATTTATTAGATACCAATAAAATATGGTTTTATTAAACATCATTTTGTGTCATACGTATTTGTAACTTTTTAAGCAACAAAATGATTCTAATAAAAATATCAGAAAATACTGCTAAAATTTATTTGCTACTTTAGGTGCTTATCGGTTTATTTGATTTTATAACCTTATTAGTAGTTCCTAAGATTAGCGCGTTCAAATAAACAAACAAACTCTTCAGCTTTATAAGTACTAATATAATATAGCTGAAGAGTATGGGTTTTTAAATTTAGAATAAAAAAATGCGCTACCATAATCATCACCCTTTCACATCTTGACAACAAAATGGATCGTTAACAATATTTTCATACTTTTACTATCTTACGACACACGTGATCAATTAGTGATTATAACTTAGTGATTATGATTCAGAACAGTAAAAAATATGTCACTATGCTCCAGAATAGAGATGTTCTGTAAATAATAGCAAATTAGTGCCAAAACCGGCGCAATATAGGGCGAGTTGCGGCTGGTTAGGTCTATTTTTGTGTTGCCTGAGTTGTTCTTTACTAGAACTAGCTTTCTCTTCGATGCAGTATAATATTACGATCATTACACTGGGCTACTTTACCATAGCGCATGGAAAGCAGGAAATACTTGATAAGTCATCATCATAATTCACTGCATAAAAAACACCAATCTGAAATGGAGACCGCGTCTTGGCAAGCGTGGCGACGGACGCCCTCCGGCACGATAAAACGACGACTTGCGGAAGGTCGAGTAAAGCGGAGGACCGGGATGTCTGACGCAAAATGAGGGAGACCTATGTCCAGCAGTGGACTGCCATAGTTAAAGAGATAGGTAATACGAATCCAGACACAATAGAAAATCTACTGTCTCAAAGTCAGAATAAAATAAGTAAGACCTTAGACCGAGGCAAAAGTATATCCGATCACACTAGTAAGAAAAGTTTAACAAACCAGTCCTGTTTTAAGATGCAATACTGCATACGTCTAGTGCGGCTTTCCGGATCGTTGCAGTTTTATAGACTTATACTATGCTGATGCATTTACATCACATTTTCGATGTTATGATAAAGAAAATGGAGCTAATGAGTGTTTTGAATAATCAATCTATATGAATAGAAATACATTTCAATTTTGAACATCAGGAACTGATTCCGTGGTCTTATGGTTTGGACGTTGAGTTTAAATTGCTGCTTGATTGGTAAGTTGTCGTTTTTTTTATACTACTTGGTCGAAAACAACCAACAAAACTGTGGGCTACCTGAAGGTAAGAGGGCACCGAAGCCTATGAACACTGGCAATACCAGAAGCACTATATGCGCGTTGTAGACCATTTAAACGATCCCGGTCGGCTATAGAGCGAATTTGGCAGGTGAATACCCAATTCTACCGGATTTCCCCGCAGCTAAAAAACAACTGCCTGGTGGTTACACTTTGTCGTAGGCATCATGGAAATCACTCAACCGTTTGCGATCACACATTTTTGTACGGAATACATGGTAAAGTGGCGTTTCTTAAACAGTCAAAGTGGGGTTTCACCTCAATCCATGGACCATCTGGACTTAAAAGTTTCGTTGGAAAGTGCTATAGCTGTGGCCGGGTTCTGTGAAGAAGAAGATAACATGTTCATAAATTTAATTGAAAATAAATTGTTACACACGAATAAATCAACACACATTGTAATGCAACCTAAATATTCCATTACATTATGCGAAACTGCGATAATTTTTGACATGAACGTCGCTGACGGAGTTATTTGCGGGCTTGACCCATATACGATTCGAAGCAATGAATGAATGTGCTTCTCAGAATCGACCGACTACTCTAAATATCACACCTTAGTAATTTTGGCATAGGATTACAGTAATGCGAAGCATCCACCTTGCAAATAGTGCATTTGTAACCATATAAATAATTGTTCTCAGTACTACGTCTGAATGATCTGAATCATACTCGATTTGATAGATTATTCTGTCCATTTGTAAATGTATGCTTATGGAACTTGATTTTATGAGATCGTTGAATTCTTATAAAGTGGAGGGGATTTTGGCAGATTACGTGTAAGTCCTATTACAGAAAGCTGATAAACTTCTGGCGTCTTTAATTCATGAAACCGTAAAAGGGAATACAATTATAATTTCGAGATCACTCTTCAGATCGGAAAGCAACAGTCCACGCCAGTAAAAATCTTCTTTTTTGAAGATCAATTTATTTGAATAAGCATTTTTGAGCTTGAGTTTGAGTTCAATGAGCCGCCGACCGCTCAACGTTTAATATTGGTGAACCTATTTGTTCTTTTACCTACTCGTACATATGAAAGAGGAAAAAAACTTGAGTTATTTAATCACGAAGAACTTGAAAAATAACCTGAAATTATTTCACTCCATTAACTAATACACTAAAAATTTCCATTCGATTTCAAAACTTCCCTCCCCAACGGATGCAAATGAATACTTCTTCAATACTCAAATTATATGAGGCAGAGCTAAATATAAAGTTATTAATATAGAACGTATCTCTGGTCGGGAAACTACGTGGATATAAGACGGCTATTTTGATACGCCTGTATGGGAGTCACGTCAAATCAACATACGTTTAGACTAACTGAAAAATAAAGATTTCAGAGACAAACTTATGGGAAGTGTTCGTACGATAAAATGCTGGAATTTTAACGAAATAACTAGTAAAGCGATATACGATTTTGCCGAGCGACGGCGTAAAGTCATTTTTATCATTAATAAGTGGGCTATATGTGTTTAATATTTTATCTTATTTAATTAGGTCTTTATCACTATGCCAACTCGTGGTTAGTTTGTAATTTGTATTGTTCTTTTTTTATGAATAGCGAAAATTGCTTGTTTGAATACTTCTCAGTTATTCAAAATCCCCGTTTCTTAAGTTTACTTTACTTTACCAGACTCACAGTCCACTGCCGGACTTAGCATTAGTTTTGCTTTATTCTCGCCTTAATTTGTATTAAACCTGCCAAACCAGGTTGGAGATAGCATAAGGGACTAGCTAGGGGGAGAGGATATTAAAGTTCAGGTTGGATGATAGAAGCATTGGTACCAGTTTTCTATCAAAGTTTTTGTCCATAAGCTTGAATAACATAAAACTGAAACGCGCATTTCATGACATTTCAATGCAAATATCTATTGTTATGATTATTAAAACAAGAGTCCTTTACTTCATAATTATAAATGGGTAATAAAGGTACATTAACTTATAATATAAAACTGTGCTGTTCTTGTGTTCTAATGCCATAGAAAATGGAGCGAAATAAGTAGTTTTGACAGATTAGATAGGTAGTTCTGTTCAGCAGTTGGTGAACATATCTAAGGTGAATTTCGGCGGAAGTGCTTGTAACTCGTAGCTTAGTGACTGCAACTTGTAAGGGTTCGGTTCTCAAATAGGATTGCGAAATAAAGCGGTTACTTCTGTTGAGGACCAGTCCTGATACGCTCGGGACGCTTTCTCGATAAAAACGTCTCTCAGGAACGTGACGTCACAACGGCCGCGGCTACACGAAGGGGGGGCCGCCCACTAGCGATCGACACCCGGATACGCTCGTATCTACCACGGACTCCTCCAACCTGTCTGTGCCTGCTCTGTATCTTCTTTGCAAATGAATGAACTAGCTTTTATAAATCGAATATAGTCCAATTATTTAGTCCTCAGGACCCTAACACTTCTTTACTTACTTTACTCTCAGCCTAAAGAAGTATATATATATATATACTTCTTTAGGCTGAGAGCCATCTGTGCTCACCACTTGTCCTGTGGAGCTGTGGTAGTCATCTGCAGCTAACAGCGGAAAATCGTATATTTATTTCAACTATTTTTGGATGTTTACTAGGAAAAACACGTTATTTACCACCTGGAACATTTTAGTAAGTACTAAATTATTCTGAGTTCTCGTTTCGTTTTGCCGTATTGTGCGAGCGAAATAGGCGAAAATATGAGTTATGTGTGAAGTAATTGCTGCTGTAAATGAAGCGGGAATAATCCGACTTGTAAATGATTGCCATGGAATGAATAAGGTTAAGGTAAGTAGCCTGTATGCGCGTAAACAACTGATTCATTTATTGTGTTTTGTGAGTTTTCACCCGTGCTATGTTCGAGCGGTTAAGGTGTTATGGTTGAAAAGTCTCGTTTTAAACTAAGTTACTGAAATAAAATATTTGTTATTGTTGTGTTTCTGGAGGCATAAATTCCTCTTCCTCCACCACTTTCAATTCTCTTTCCCTTTTAATTTAGGCTTCACAAAAAAATTTATTTGCTCCTTTGGAGTTGCAAGTGTCATTGAGTAACAGTTTCACTTACTTTCAGGTTAACCATCTGCTGGTTTTCCTACCATTGTCGTTAAAAGCTTGCTATGGCTTAATAAATAATATAAATATCCACTGACATTCACACAGCGCCAGCTAGTCCCAAGTTAAACATGAAGCCTTTATTATGGGTACTAAACAACGGATAAACATACTTATATATATTTTTTGTAAATCCTACTACTATTATAAAGGCGAAAGTTTGTAAGTATGGATGTATGTATGGATGTTTGTTACTCTTTCACGTAAAAACTACTGAATGGATTTGAATGAAACTTTACCACAATATAGCTTATACATCAGAATAACACATAGGCTACAATTTTTGAGGTTTCTAATGTGAGGTCGTAAAAATGCACATTTTTTGCGCTGACATTGCAAACGCTGACTGAATCCTACAAGATAGATCGAAACAATGTACTACAGTATTGTACAACCTAAAAAGGTCTACAAAAAAGTCCGTGATGGTAAATGAACCTGAAGTCCACGCGAACGAAGTCGCGGGCAAAAGCTAGTACATACATATTATACATATAAAACACCCAGACCATTACAAATGGACATGTTCATGCACACAAAATATGTTTGTACGGCCCGGGGATCGAACCCGGGAACCTTGGTGTAGTAGTCAACGTCTCAACCACTACACCAAAGAGTCGTCAGATCAGTTTCAAACCAGTTCAGTTGAAATTTGACATTAAAAAACGTTTTAATACCGTTTTATACCTTACCTGTTTGCCGATATTTGAAAAGTTCCCTCGGCCTCAACCTTACGCCAGTCACTATTAAAAATAGACATCACGTGTTCAGTAATCTATCGCTAATACTTCACTATGGACGTGCCAAATATATTTCAGGTCAAGTGATAGCAATGCTGCTGTTATATCTTGCATATATATTTCAAATGAAAGATCTTAGTATTATTAAATATATGCTAAACAATATTTATTACTAACAACTAAAAACCTTAAAAATTAAATATTATAACTAAAATAAAAATAATATATAATAACTAAAGAAAATAATTAAAAGAACCCCCCTTTGGTAAAGTTCCGAAGACACTGGCAGCGTTACGCCTTTGAATCGCTAAACTAATTCTTTGACCAAGGTAGCTGCCAGACCTTAGTTATATATTTCTTGGGGAGTGTTCTGACGAGTTATTTGGGCTTGTTCCTGCGACTGAATTCCACTAACGTACACAGTTGGATTTGGTCGATATTTTCTTCATGTATGATCAATTTATGGAATCAGTTGCTATCGGAAACATTTTCAGAACGATATGCGTATATATATATGCGTTGCCGGCCCTTTGTATTCGTATACAAAGGGCCGGCAACGCATCCTTGTTGCAAATTTATGGGCAGCGGTAACACTTTCCGGCATAAAAAAGTATGTTAATGAAAGGATTCGAGGACTAGCTGGAGGTTACTGGCCCAAACAAGAACAGGTTTCTTTTGGTATTCCGCAAGGGCTTCGAGCAGAGAAGGAAATGCACTTAATGGATTAGTAGGTTTCTTTATTTTATGGGTAGGGTGGGTCTAGGTTTTTATTATTATCAGTAAATGTGTTGATGATTCATCTGATGATAAGTGATATCGTGACTATTATTATTCCATTGTCATTCGTAACTCCGAAGAAGCAGCTATTGCGTTTTCAACCATAAAAAGGTAGAGCCAGAAGGAACGTGAAAATTTCCGCCTCCGTAGCAAAGGTGGTATCACTCCGGTCGAGTGAGTCCTTTCCTTTTTCTCATCCAGCCTCCACCAGCGGCCTTTCGCAAGTCGTCGGTCCATCGGGCCGGGCGCCCGACGCTATGCTTGCCAAGATGTGGTTTCCACTCCAGAAGCTGAACTCATCTGCTTAACGGCCATCGGTTCTGAGAGACATTCTTCATTTTTATACACTTTTGGTTGTAACTGAAAATTAGAAGGTTATCTATCAGTAAACCAGTTGCTGAACTACACTTTTGTATCACCGTGACACTTAGCGTTATTGGCTGATAATGATGAATCAATTTTCTGTCAACACCCCTAATGTTGGGTTGTGGTTATTTTTCAAGTTAGTTCATTGATGCAAATAATCTTTCCATTTAGTTCACCTACATTCGCAGTCCCGTTTCCCTATCTATTTGTGTGACTTTGTGAGGAGGTCAATGTCCCTATTCCCGGCTTCGGGTCCGGATGCGGTCACGGGACGGCACGAGTCGCCGCTGATTGACAGCGCTCGGCTCGTGGTTCATTCAGAAAAATAACGGAATAGTTACTGCTTAAGAAAACGGCTACTTCCCATGTTGTAAACTTCCCATTTGGTAAACCTCAAATTGCACGTACCAAAAAGTTGAGCTTGGTAAACATTTCATTCTTCATACATTTGATCCCATTTCGAAAACATTACAGTAATTACATGTGTTATTTCTCGTTTGGTAAACTTTCTGTTGAAATGTTAGAAACAAGTAAAAAAAGTTATGTTTTTGTGAGACTGGATACTATGCATGTTAACTGTATGTTATAAGTCAGTAAACTCACTGCCTTCCAATTTTTTGGATCATTGGTTTACGAGTATTCTTTATGTTAAAATGTACAGAACTTTCGCGACGCTGACCATGACAGAGCGGCATTGAAGTAGACCAACAACTGATAGACAGTTATTATTCTTCGTCAATGCTGCCCTGCGCCCGACACTAGAGACAACAGATGTTAGGTCTTTTATACCCGGTAATTTTACTAGCTACAGTGCCCTCATCCCGACCACAGAAGTGCATAACACTGGTATTTCACGGGACGATATCTGGTACTACGGTGGTACCTACCTAGACGACGGACTCTACCATCTAGTAAATTACATATACATATTATAGGCACCTCCGACATTTCCCATGGAAAACAACTCTGATTTTAAAAAGTATATACCTTAGGTATTTTTTCAAATAGAGTATGTACATTATTGTGTTACTCAAAATTTTCTAAATACGTGGTTATATGTTTTTTAATATCCTAACAAGATTTTTAGATACAGACACCACCGTTTCGGCTTCCCTGGATTATGCTTTTTAAACTCTTTTAAATTTTCTATTTTTGCTTAGTTATTATCTATGTCAATTTCTTTTATTCTTTTTTTTTGTTATTTACCATAAGGTTGATTGTGTCGTGTATTGGTACCTTTATTGTGATAATGTTCTTACTAGTTACTTATACCTATCGAGGCTTTGCATCTCTATTGACATTTAGAATGCAAAATGCATTTGTTTCATTGGCTCTGTGGTGACATTAGCTTACGACAGCCAAGGTAGGTCAGTCTATAAAAGGAATATAAATGGAATCGTGGTGAGCCTGATCTTACGTCATGACTCAACTTTATACCAATTATTTCTAATTTATTAACTGTGTTTTTATCAACCTCGCTCATATAGTATTAAAATCTATTCTATTTCATCATCATCATCATCATCAGCTCACTAAACGTCCCCATCGAGGGGAACGAGCCTACCCGTATAGGGTGTATAGGCCTTAGTCGTCCACGCGGGCCCAGTGCGGGTTGAACGACTTCACGCACAACCTTTGAATCTCTTCGCAGAACTCGAGCATACATTGGTACGTGGCGGGACTTGAACCTCAGCCCTCCCAGTACGAGGGTGACAGTCCACACCATTGAGCCACCGACGCTCATCTTTTTATGACTTAATAATTTGTAGTCACAACAGTGGTGTACTGTAGGT
>PQWD01006487.1:0-26861 GCA_019425675.1 Leucinodes orbonalis | reverse complement strand
CGTGTGATAAGATAAAAAACAAAATTACGGTTACTATCAACCATTTCAAATTAGTCAACATGTGAGATGATTACATATTAAATGCAGATATAAAATAATGCTTTTTCTTCTGTCTAAAGGTCTCACAATAAAAAAAAATGCTGTACAGTTAATATTACGTTTATTAATTCTTTTCGGGTTATAGTTATATTTAATTCATTGAAATTTGCCCTTTAAGTTTAATGATTATGAAATGAAATGAAAAATCTTTTATTAGTATCTTATACAAAATTACATTACAATGGCTGGAGTCTCCTTTTAAGTGTAATACCTGTTAGGAGACCCCGCTTCTTACAATTTTAAGATACAGAAGTAAAAATTAATAATACATAAGAACAGATGATAACAAATTTAAAAGAAGTGTGTATTGTTTGAGTGTATTTTAGGGTAAGTATATGAATATAAATATTATAGGTACTACAAACACACGGCTAAATCCCACACGGATACATCAAAATTGCGCAAATAATACATTAATTTAAACAGAAACTCATCGAATGTTTCACTGTCTTTTTTAAATTTAATGTTTTTAGAAATAGGAGTTAGCTTTTTTTACTAGCTTACGTACATAAAAACATAATCTTGGTTCAATTTACTTAACTGTAAATCATATTTTTAAAAGTTTGGCTATACAACGCGGGAATGTTGCCAGCCTTATGGGTACTATGTCACAGACTAGGGACAGTGAACTTTTTATGTTTTGTAGGTTTCTTAGTTTTTATTATTTGAATGAATTTATGTTTATATAAAGGCTTAAAATACACATATATGAAATATATATATGTATGAATATGGATAAATACATAACTAAAATAAAATTAAAATATAAGCACCCCAAAAGATTGTTTATTAATTAATATATCTCGTACATAAATCAGTATCTAGGCTGTGATCAGAATGCAGAACAGGTCTTATACAAGCAGAATGTGACTTCAATAAATCTTAGACATTTATGGGATGGACATCGACAACCAGCTCGCCATATTTGAAGCATTTCAACTTCTCAGATACCTTGATAACGCAAATAAATAAATATTAATTATTAACCTACTTTTAAACTTATAGTGAAAATGGGATTGTGTTTCATAAGATTTGATTTTAAATAACCTTCTCAAAGTAAGTAGTGTCTTGTTAGAAACTATGGCAATAAAGTAACGGTTAGTAATTCCTTGTCTAGCAAAGGAAGTTGGGTTACTGGTAGTTTTTCTTTAGAAAAACGGAATCTCTTAATAGAGATCTACATGGAACAGTTTTCTTTTAATTTTTATCAAAGTGATTTGACGAAAATTTGTAGAGCATTATGACAGTAAGTGCTATGAAAATCTATCGTTTCTTTTTACAAAAGGTCAATTTCCCACTTTTTTTTACTTACGTTTTTTGTTTACGGTTTGCGGATTTTTACTTACGTGAATATAATGCGTCGGTGGCGCAATGGTGTGGACTGTTGCCCTCCTACCGGGAGGACTGTGGTTGTGTGTTTGTGTGTGTAATAATGTGTTTTCGAATTTTCGAAATTATATGTACGTTATCCGTCGCTCTTACGGTGAAGAAAAACATCGTGAGGAAACCTTCACGCACGTCTGCGAAGAGATTCAAAGATTGTGCGTGAAGTCGTCCAACCAGCACTGGGCCCGTGTGGACGACTAAGGCCTAATCACCCTATACGGGTAGGCTCGTGCCCCTCGGTGGGGACGTATAATGAGCTGATGATGATGAATATAATGGGGCCGAATACTATTAAGTAGTTTTTTGATAAATTACTTTCATCTTAAAAGACTGATACGTAGAATCCAAATTTCAGTACAATTACCTCAAAGAAACGTTTACATTTAGGTCAATGAACAAGAGTTCAACGTGACCCAGAATTAGAGGAACCATTACAATTTAACACATCCCGAGAATTGACGAAAATCAGCTGTAATCTTCCATCTCACTCTAGTGTATTGTTATGTTCGTCTGTCTTCCTCTATCAAAGGGCCGGCACTGCCCTTGATCGCCCTACGGGGACTGCGCAACAGACGGTGACCCAAATACTGCCCTACCCGTATTACTTACAACAATAACAAAGAGATTCCGAGAAATTCAAAATTATTGCAGAAACTTAGGTAGCTAGCAAATGTCATTATCATCAGCCAATGACGTCGTACTGGCAAGGCTTTCCCACACAACATAGCCGTTGCTGTGTTAGTGACTACCTACTATTCAAAGATTCTAGCCGGGACCGGGTGATAGTAAAGTAAAATAATTTAAATGAATTAATGAGTAATACCGTAATAATACTCTTACGGTGAAGGAAAACATCGTGAGGAAACCTTCACGCACACCTGCGAACAGATTCAAAGGTTGTGCGTGAAGTCGTCGAATCCGCACTGGGCCCGCGTGGACGACTAAGGCCTAATCACCCTATACGGGTAGGCTCGTGCCCTTCCGTGGGGACGTTTCATGAGCTGATGATGAATGATTAATACTTTGGTATTACTATACCAAAAAAGACTACTGTCTTTTAAGCTGAAGTTACCAGTCCGGATTGCTTAGTTACATTTGTTTACAGTCTGAACGGTCCTTCACTCGCACTTCGCAGTGTTTCGGCACGCTAATATACATAGAGATCACAGAATAAATAATTATTTTATATATTGATAATAAAATAATTAATTAGCGTGGTTTTTCTGACGGTCCGTTCAGCTTTGCCATGTTTTAAAAAGGGAATAGGTTTTGCGTATAATAAAGTTAATATTTGCATTCTGTAGTTGACGTTGAAAGTAATTTGTAGTGCGTGTGACTGAAAAATGAGTACAACAATAAACGGTGTTCAATATAAAGACTTTAAAATTTCTAATACTCATGGTGTGGAAACATTATATAAATCAAAGTTACTTTCATTAGGCTTATTATAAAAGTATGACAATAGCATTTTTTTAAATTTGGCGATGTCAAAAGTTCTAATGCAGCGGTTTTGGAAATAAATAGCGATATTGCATGCTCTACTGCCGAATCATAGCCCCCCTATACTTTTAATTATTTTAATGTTTACTTTCTATATACGCTCATATATCTGCTCATCGAATAAAAAAAAAAACTAACTATTTGGATTCAGTTCCCTTAATACCAGTCCCACATATTTTCATTACACGCGTACACGTTTTGTTAACATTTTAAAATGGAATGAATATTTATGAACACTTATGCATAATAAAAACCAGTGTTGCCCCTTCATAGGCTTTCAGAGACTTGACAACTCTAAATATTATCAGCGTACTGATGTCGACGTTTATTGTAACCTTCGTATTGAGGTACAGCCAATGATATTCTGTGTATATAAAGGTAGATACGCCATTCGGGCCTCAAAAACGAACCGCAAAAGAGAATACAGTTTGTAGTCTTTTGTTTAGGTAAATGTACGCTCATTCGAAATATGTGCACGTGTGCTGTCACTGCATTCGGAACACTCTTTCGATTGTTTTGTGAGCATATCACGAATCTATACTTTTTTACATCATTGGGTACAGCCAAATTAATTTGTTCTAACCAGGTCAGCTGACTCAGGGCCGGACTTGTCAATAGACAGAATACAAAATGGTTAGAGGGCCTCTATAATGTGTTAATAAAGCACTCCAAGTAGGAAAAAACATGAGGTTAGGGCCTACACAGACACCAAGATACATAATTTTTATAAGTTCATTTTCAATTGATGAAGTTTTTGCCAAACTGCTGGTTCGAGGCTTGGGCTGAATATCTTTTTGATGCCAATCGCATATCTCCACATAGCTATCCATTTTTTTCGAACTGACTACTGCTGTTGGCCGCAGATGGCCTTTACAGCTTCACCGGGCAATACATAGCTAACCTGAGCAGAAAAGTCTGTTCCCTGCAGTGGGCCATTGTAAGATGATGTCAATTGCGTTATTGATGACAAAAATAAATACCCATTGACATTCACACAGCGCCATTTAGCCCCAAACTATGCGTTAGCCTGTAACATGGATTCACAACTGATAAACACACATGAACTTTTTTTAATATAAACAATTATTATAAAATAAAACCCCATACAATAATAAAAAGACATGCACATAAAAGTGTACTGCCCGGGGATAGAACCTGAAGCTCTTGGTGTATTAGCCGACGTTGCAACCATTACACTAAATGGGTCGTCAATAATTTTAACTATTGCTAGTACGAGCAAGGAACGAGCAAACCAAGGGGCCCCCATACAAATAGCACTGCGTCGCACATTTAATCCGGCCCTGTACTGTTTTGGGCTCGCATTGTCATGGCGACGGTACTGTCGCTCCTACTCTGCCATATCTGGTAATTTAATGTCGCAGAAAAGATTATGTGAAAATCTGATAAAACGTGTTTTACACAAACATAATTGTGTAAGGGATAATAGATAAATATCCACTCACATTCACACAGCGCCATAAACAGCATCTAGCCTTAAATATGTGTATTAAAAAACGGATGTCCACACTTATATACTTTTTTGTAAATGTATACAGATTATACATATACATCCAGACCAAAACATCACATATGTTTATGCACACAAATCTTTGTATTGCCTGGGGATCGAAGCTGGAACTCAAGGTAGCCGGCGTCTATAGCATTACACCCCATGGGTCGGCTAATTTTATTTAAAAAAATACTTAGTCATAACTAATTCCCTAAGCTATTAAAAATATTGTTAAAATTAAATAGCTTAGTCCTTTTGATTCAGCTCATTATGTACCCACCGAGGGGCACAAGCCTACCCGTAAAGGGTGTATAGGTCTTAGTCGTCCACGCGGGGCCCAGTGCGGATTGGCCAACTTCACGCACAGTGGTTTCCTCACGATATTTTCCTTCGTCGTAAGAGCATCGGACAAATGTAGAAACCATTTCGAAAATACGAAAAGACATTGGTGCGTGGCTGGATTTGAACCTGCACCCTCCAGATCGGAAGGCAACAGTCCACACCAATGAGCCACCGACGCTCACTTTTTGATTGATCAGTTACATTTCGTGACTTGGTACTCTAAAGTTTTAATTAATAAGGTAATATCTAAATAGCTAGCCTATTGTGCTTTCCTTTATCTTTCAAAATGTAACGTCTTTTGAGGTTTTATTGACTAAACATACTCTTATCTTTTTTATTTAAATTAAGATTACACAAAAATAGTGAATAAGTACATGCAACATTTAAATTTCGACAAATATTATTAGGATAAAGATAAGAGATTCCATAATATAGAGTCGTATACACTTCAATCCTTTTGGCTCGCTTATCCAGCAAACAGAATCATCAAGAAGTAGGCAACGTTACCAATTGACGAGTACCAGAGCCGCAGAAATGCATTGGAGGCCGTCAGAGGCTTCCAGCGAAGCTTGTCTAGGACCCGTCTAGGATCGCACGTGGCCCTGCGCAGGCGTACACCGAGCCTCCAAGATACCGACACAGGCAGTATCGAGCGAACCTCCGCTTAGTGCGGTCATGTCGCTATGTCCGACGGGCGCGACTCGCCGTCGCAAAGCGGTCTCCGCGACCGCGTATCCTTCTCGAGAAAGTATGGTCCGGGAATGCAAGCCACGACACAGTGGACGCCACAACCGATGTCGACGACATCGAACGCCGCATAGAGCAGCGCAAACGGCGCCCCGAATCCCCGAGGATCGAAGTTAAACTGAAGCAAACTCGAGACACAGAATCTCCTACTAGATGTTATGAAAGCACGTTCCCCAATTTGAAGTTGCGGCATGTGGAGCCCGTGGAAGAGGTGGAGCGGTTCGAGAGGCAGGTCGAAGAGGGCGACCTTGCTTCTGGGGCTCGTTTCGTCAAATTCGAACGGGTGGTCGTAAAGAAAACCGTGACCGAAACTCGGGGAGGACGGGAGGAAAGGGCTGAGTCACCGCAGCACGAGTGGTACTCAGAGTACAGCCAGCAGACTCTTCACAACGCACCACGGAGGGAGTACCTGCGGAGCAAATCGGAATATGACTCACACATTGCAGAAATACGCGGTAAGTATAGGCTCAGTTAAGACGCCGTCAAGTTAAATTAAACTCAAACAAACATCTTGTCAAGTATTTTTATATTTGACTAGGTAAAAGATGTTTTTGTGAAAAAAGCACTCATTTAATCTGAACAGCGATATAACTTGGTAACAAATTGGTATTTTAAGGTTAAAGGGTCGCGACCTTGTCCGCAAAAAGATGTAAACAAAGTTACACAATAAACTTATATGGAAGATTCGTTTTTGTAATATTTATTTTTAGATTTAGGATGACAGGAAGTTTATCATATGGGGAATATTTGTTATTATTTATAGAGATTTATATTTTATGAGATTTATTAATACCAACGCTTAGCTTAGCTTTTTGTAGCCCAGTATGGTGTTCTTGCTATGATACCAAAGACATTTGATATTTTTTTTACTGCCTATAAGAATATTTAATTTCTATCATAAGCTTTCAATTGACTTTTGGAATCTCAAACCGATTGTAAGGATCGTTTCGCAATAAAAAAAAAATACATTAAAATACGACTTATTCGAGCGAGTCATTAAAACAATAAAAAAAAGTAGTTTACAATTTTAAATCAATTAGTTGAACATCGAGGCAGCATCTTCACTATTACTACAGATTCAGTTGAAATATGATCTCCGAGGCCGATGGATGGATTGTAACGCAGACACCTATCATCTATCGAGGACGCCAAGTCGTTTATTCAACTTAAGATTTATGGTTAGCTTAATATTGAGGAGCTAATGCTAGTCTAGAAAGTTCAGTGCTCAATGCGTGGGTGAAGGAAATCGACTGTTCAATATTGTGTGTAGCTCTTTGTGTAGCAAGCTTAGGCGACTTTAAGCTTTATATAGTTTTGATTAAGGATGTAAGATGTTTGAAGTACTATAAATCTTACTTTGGAAAATGATGCGAAAGGTGAATAAGGTAATTTTTCGATAGGAACTTCTTATGTCTTGGTTTCCAGTAGCTTAAATGAAACCTCGGAATAAATGAACAGTTTGGTCGAAAATATTTATAAAAGTAGTTGCTTTGACAGAAGAGTAGGATTGTAGTACCCTTGCAACCTTATACATAGTCAAAATACTTAGAAGTTAGCACTTGTCAACTTAATCTCTACGAATGTGAAAGGTCTTGGTTTAAATTACATACATTCAGTGGAAAAGCTATTTTCCAAAAAAGGCATTGTACGTATATTTAATGTCTTCAAAATATCTTAATCATACTAATCCGCCATAACATTTATTTTGAACATGTTCTTAAAACTTCAATGACAAGAACCTAATAATCGTAGTATTTAACAGCGATGTCAAAACAGCACGTACGAGGTATATATGATTTAAAAGACACTTGTAAATACATAGCTGCACTCTACTATTTAATTGGTTTATCTCGGCTTGATAAACGTGTATATAATTGGAAAAAAATCACATATTTGACAAGTTTACATCAATCTTTAGCTTAGTTATCTTAGAGTCCAGTTTTGTTTACAGTGATAAAACCTGTATGTTCTGTATATCTTATCGTTTTACCGGCGTATTTGCGATGCGATAAAAATTGCACATGTAATTGAGCAAATATTTATGGGCTTTTCTTTATGAAACACATTTTACGCATACAATGTGTAGGTTTCTCTGTTACTTTTGAGAAAATAATTTCTAGAATAGGTACAAATGTGTTAAACAAATTTACAAACTTGTGCCTTTATCATCATCATCATCAGCTCATTAAACGTCTCCACTGAGGAGAACGAGCCTACCCGTACCCGTATAGGGTGTAGGCCTTAGTCGTCCACGCGGGCCAGTGCGGATCGGCCGACTTCCGCACGCACACGCGTGCGCAGGTTTCCTCCCAAAGTTTTCCTCTACCGTAAGAGCGTCAAATACAGGTACATATAATTTCGAAAATTCGAAAAGAAATTGGTACGTGGCGGTACTTGAACCTTAACCCTCCAGATCGGAAGGCAAAAGTCCACAGCAATGAACCACCAAGGCTTAATAATGCTCCGCCTTTATAATATTGGAGTGATTTCCTTTTTAAATATCCTGTCCTTTCTTTTGGTATTTTAACTTCAATTTGCGTAGTTTCATGAAATTGTATGGTAAACAAACAGTTCCCAGTAACATTGAAACTCTTCACGTGACTATTGAGAGATCGTGATGTCATCTTATTTACGCGAAGCAGTTAATTTACGCGTGATTTAACGATTGATTCGTACAAATGACTTCATTGGAGGAGAATTCTTCACTTAGGTAATATCGGCTTCATAAATTATAATTTCCGCTATTAACTCCCACGGATTATCATAATATTAATTTGTTAATTCAATACACATAATTACGTTCTGTATAAAAAAATATCAAATAAAGATATCCATACTTTTAAAAGTGGTCCTAATACGAGATCCCACTTATTCGCTATTTGAACCATAGTTGGTGGTAGACTCGGTACTGATACTGAGTCGACGGTAGGTTTCACCACAGTGCCAGATATCGTCCCGTGAAATACGAGTGTTATGCACTTTTATGTTTCGGGATGAGAGCACTGTGGCTAGTAAAATTACCGGTATAAGAGACCTTGCATGTTGTCTCGGGTGACGGGCGCAGTGTGGAATTGATGGAGAATGATAACTGTCTATAAGTGTTTATTTTCCTTCAATGCCACTCTGTCTAATGGTAAGCGTCCTATCCGCCCTGTTCACTATGTAATATAAATAAATGGTTTAGAACTAAAATATAGTGTCTAAAAAAATATAATATTGTAATCTACATTGTAAGTGTACCAATTATAAACTAATTTTATCGTTCAATATAAATATAGCAAGTGATGATGTTTTCTTGTAATAAATTGTCATTTAAATATTCCATACGCACGCGACGATGCGCTGGGGTTACAAGTGTCTTGTTCACTCCAATGAAACCTGATATTGTCATTGAATACTTAACAAATTAGGCATTGTCCTAGATTTGTTCCAGCAACCTTTCTTACTAAGATACAATACGATCGTATATAAAGAAGTCTACGATGCTACTTCAATCTCACCCGTCTCTACCATCATAACAGTTTTGCTATTTATTATAATTAAATTAAATTAAAGAGAATTTCAATAATATAATTAAATATTTATTGAAATTCTCACAGCACCATCTAGTCCCAAGTTAAGAGTGAAGCTACTATGGGTACTAAACAACGGATAAACATACTTATATATGTTTTATGTATACATAAAACTGAGTGATTATTCCTATTTTACTTAGGCCCTTGTAGGCTGAATCACCTGCTTGTGTGAAAAGAAAATAATTCAACAATTTAAGCTAGTGTTGTTTAAATTCTCGAATCGGCGCTAAAACGCTCGAGTCGACGCTCGAGCATTTTTGAAACGCTCGAGTGTCGAAGCTCGAGTCAACGCCCGCGAGCCTTAGAGGTTCAAGCGTTTAACGCTCAAAAGCGTCGACTAAGCGTTTAACATTCGGGTCAAACGCTTATTTTTTTAATACTAAGCTGCCAGAGCGAGTTACTAATGGCGAACAACATCAGAGGCCGTTTTAACGTTCTGTCACCAAGGACGATCGGATAGTCATCAATTTACTTCCACGATAAGAATAACTCATTGATGTAAAATATAGTAAGTAGTTATGATTAGTTGTGTTCAGTTATAGGTTCAGACTAGCTTATTTGAAATGAATAGTATGATATTTTCACATGACCTTTATTGGTACCATGAGATATTTATAGGCGGCATTTTCGACCGACTTCCTGGGCTCTAATTTGGCTAATTTTATAATGTGCTGATAGGAATACTATTTTATCTCAACACTAAAATATTGCACGCTCTTGTCCTATTTAATGATAGATTTTAATTGGTTGACCACTATTAGACAGCTCATTCTACTATACCTATAATTATCATTTTAGACCATTATTAACTTTAAGGGTGGTTTTTAAAGTGTCGTCATGTCAAACAGCTTACTAGAAGAGGTCTCTGGTGCCTTGCAGCTTAAGCTCTCGCTTTTTAACAATGATCTTCCTAAGCCGCTTTCTATATGGCATAGTAACAAATTCAGTATGGGTGTACCCATACATATAAAGATAATGTTAAGAAAATTGTTAAATTGAAGTAATATTGACCACATAGTTATATAAATCGATGACGTTTCTACGATGAGGTTGCGGTAAGATCTGTTAGAAAGCACTTGTCAGCTAAAGTATCCAATTTAAGTGGTGGTATTTTACATAAATATGGTTCTAATGTAGTGAATTCCAAAAGTCAAGTTATTAGAATTGTCATATAGATCAAATTTGCCAGAATACAGGTGAATTCTAAACATAAAGTTCTAATACTTTCAGAATTCTGAGCATGCGCTTGTATTCCTTTACTTTAGTAAACAAATGGGCGATATGTTAAGTAGAAATGACATCACTTCACCTATTTTGGATTCATAAAATCATTCTGTGAATACGTTGTCCAATTAAAACCTGTTTGTTTTTATAACTTAAATATCTGTGTACTTTATTATTATTTGGATCTGATTTTACTGCGGAATGATTCTTCCGAGAAAGAATTTCAAGATGTTTAAGGAGTTCTTATTAAATTTTACAATGAATTAGCGTTGTCTTTAATTATTTAAGAAGTTACTGAAATTTACGATATATTGAAATAAAAATCATTAATTTAATAATTCATAAGATTCCACTACTTTACTTATCCATGAGTTAGGTAGGGCTTTGCTATAACCTTCGCAACAGTTATACCAAGGCAAAGAAGTAAACCGAAGATAACTTACCACGCTAAAATCTCATTCTTCGACCTACCACAAGTTAATCTTAATTAAAGATAAGGAGACTAAGCAAACTGTCATCACTGAACATTTGCTAACCGATTAAATTGAGCTTATAAGTCATACTTAACAGACTGGAGTTGAGCACAGTAA
The DNA here is from genome assembly GCA_019425675.1 of Leucinodes orbonalis. NCBI lineage: Eukaryota > Metazoa > Arthropoda > Insecta > Lepidoptera > Crambidae > Leucinodes > Leucinodes orbonalis. The sequence continues at coordinate 15,888 of PQWD01006487.1, read as the reverse complement.
AGTTTAACAAGGCGAAGTTAATTTAAGACCTAAATTAAGATCAGTATATTATAATGAAACTTTCGCTGTCAACCTAATTGAGGCAGCACATGTCATATCGGATTACAAGCCAGGCCCATTAACCACGGAGTTGGCTTAATGAGATCAAGAGCGTATCAGATTTCGACCATTGCAAGTTCATGCAGTAAATTGATTTTTAATCATTCTATCAACTTGTTCTTTTATTTAACAAGCTTTTGGGATTAAACTTCTCCGATCCATCGGGCAAACAAACGAGACCCTAATCATCCAATAACGGAAGGTGGCAGATTACAGTTCAGATTTTGCTAGTATGGTCAATAACAAAAGTCACTACTTGAAACATTGTCTTGTAGATTGTTTTGTTGGAATGATGAAGACTATATTATTAAAAAATAAAATGTTTTTTTCTTGACATATAAAGTTATTTACTTGATCGGAACGCTAGATAACCATGCATCTGCAGGCCATCTCAAAGTGGTCTACGTACTTGATTATAAAAGTGCTTACTAATGTGGCGGTGAGGCGTGCGCTGGTTTCGATGTTTTCCTTCACCGTAAGAGCGTCGGATTAACGTACATTTCGAAAATACAATGATACGTGGCGGGGTTTGAACCTGCGTCCTCCAGATCGGAAGTCAACAGTCCACACTAATGAGTCAGTTTATCAATATCCTTTTTTAGTTAAACTCTGGAGTCACTTCGCAAGTCAGAATCTTCTACGCTTAATTATGTTTAATGTGCTGGTAACCAAAATGTAAGTTGTGTCCGATCACAATACAATATGCAAATCAGTGTTTACGGTGCCTGGACAAAGAGAATGGCTCCTAATTACAGTCTGCACGGTCCTAAACATAATGTTAAATGTGTAAATGGTATGCAAAATTGTCGCGATCGGAAATTGTGTCTGCTTTGAATTCTCTTGCAAACTGAGTAACGGTAATGTCTAATTAATTTATTAACATTTAATTAGATTAACTTACTTGTGCTGTTAGAAAAAGGTATTATCTTTATAGTCTTCACGTTCGCCAGCTTAAACTATTTTTTTTCTGTGGTTTACTGTTGTAGTCTTTCCATTTTTACCAGACTAATATCACCAGGAAGATCATAAGATCTCGAGATCATAAGATCTTCCTGATGATATTAGTTCTGTATATAAATTAATAATATGTAAAAATAATTCTGTATATACACGATAAATATACGTTCAGTATATTATCCTGACTTCATTTGTTATTAAGATTAACTAGCTGGTTTGGTTTTTGGTTGGTTCTTGATTGGCCTTTAAGAACATAATTGGATTTTGAGTTACAGTTTTTTGTTTTATTTTCATTTTACGGATACATTTGTCCACGATCTATGTTTAGCTAGAATTTTCAGAACCACCGGGAATTATGCAATCAGTCTACCAAATTGCGATTTGAGATTCGTAAATTACTTAATATTTTTTTTTATTGCACTTATATCTTCGTGTATATCCTAGAAGGATTGAATGATTGCTCCAATTGTTGGACATATATTCTCTTTGTTATATAATTTGTTAGTTTGATGGAAAAACTTCCTATTCTATTCACTGTGGCCATGATCGTAATAGAGGTACAATGTACCTTCACCTTGGCGGTTTGGACGGTAACATGCCGGTTATTTAGCCGTGTTCTTTTGTTTAGAGATATTTTCATTGTCTTATCACTATTTTTATTTAAAAAAATAGCTCTGATAGCTTTTGTTTGAATTTTTATAAAATTACACTCTTACGTAAAAGATGTTTCCTTAGCTTTGATTTTTCTATGCATAGTTTCATGTTCAAAAATATTTTTATATTGTCAGGTCTTATGTGTGGTATCTGGGAGGTAGGGAGGAGTTATATCTGTAGATTATGGTTATCCTTTATCACTTCACCACTAAATTAATCTAAGTCAAAATACTGCTAGGTATTAACTATGCTTTTTGATGAAATAAATTGAAATTGAGATTCAATAAAACATACTTGGATATTGATTTATATTGCAGTTGTTATATGTATGGTCTATGCAATTTATATTTCGCTATTGGTTAGTTAGTTTTTTTTGCAACATCGTGTCGTGATTCACATCGAGGGCATCAGAAGCTAACACAAACCTGTTTGTAAACTGCTCGCCAAATTCGGTAACACTCTCCATTTCACTTGGACGTATATCTTGTGTCCTTACACAGCCGGCGACTCGGCAGCGCATACGCATTACGCAACGAACTTTTTGAAACCAAAATAACGAATTGTCATGTTTATTTCAAATATTTGATATGTGTTTTGGGTTTATTTTTAAAGTTAGTTTGTATCGATTTTATTTATTTATATGATTTCTGACTTTTGAAAAAGGAAAACACCAATAAGCTTTTTTTATGTACGGCTCTTAATAAAAAATAAAAAGGTCACAAAAGAGTACTAAACGTAAAAGTTTACGAAAAATAGGTTCCCTAGACAACCACATGCATAGTCTCCATCAGGTTAAAACTTAAAACATTATTTGAGTAGTGGTTATCAAGTAATTTTAAAAAAGCTATACGTCCCTAGAGAAGCTGACTTTAATTAAACTCGTAGTACCACTACTAAGATATTTATATTATTTTCAGGTGTTTAAAACCAAGTAAAGACATTATTATTGAATAGTTTGTTAATAGGATCATAATTGGGGCGATTCTCTTAAACCCTTAGTTAGATGGTTAGGTGCGTAAAACTTCAAGTCTTACCATTTCATCACATCTGTAAATCGAAGTTTGACAAATAAAAATAGCTAAGCTACAGCACGGTCAGTATATTCTAAAATGTACACTGTTCCCATTTTAACAAGGCCCCATTTCGGTCACCAGTAATCCTTGAATGCAGTCTTGTCATGTTTGGAATTTAAAATAGAAAACGCAGACTGCATCTCTGCATGTTTAATGCGGTTTATATTTAGTCGGAGATAGTGTGCTTGTTTATAGCTCGATAAGTGCATATCTTGGACGTGGGTGCGCAATATTAATTTAGTGACATAATAATACTTGTTTGATATTGAGATTGCATTGTTTTAGAAATACGTGTTAAATTTATATATTTTTGCATTTCATTGAGTGTATCTTGCAATAATCTTCCTCTTATGATGGTACGATGTTTACTAATGATCATAGTGGTAATAATGATGTACCTCAAGGTAGGCCTTAACTATGTTTTATACCTTTTCATTAAACGGATGGAGGACTGTATACCTACAAGTTTCTTATGCGCTTGTGTTGTATTTGAAATTAATATGCACATTACATTTAATACTAAATAAAGATATTCAACTTATGACTTCACAAGTACTTTGCGAGTGCGAAATGATTTATCTATTATTGTTAAAGCGCTATTAACAGATGTGCTATTATTAAATATATACAGGGCGACCAGTACAGTCGTCTGATAGTAAGTGACACGCATGTCCATGACAGAAGCAGTGTTGAAGGAAGTCAATGTATTTAATAGTATCCTTCAAAACTGCCCTTAGACCGTTACTCAAGACGAGATGTTATTTGTCTTATACCTGGTAATTTTACTAGCTACTGAGCCCTCTTCTCAAAACACAGTTGCATACTACTCCTTTTTCACGACATCCGTGGCACTGCGGTGAATATTAGACTATGAAGTCCCTGATATTATACTTGCCTAGACGACTTAGTATTGAGCCTTTATACGAGTTTAAAATATTGGAATAAGAAATTGTGATCTGCTGAAATAGATATGGGTATTTTTGTATCTAGCTGCAAATGGCTTTCTTTTGTATCGATTCTCCATTTATTCAATTAGGTGCCTTATGAGAAGACCTAGAGAACTGTATGTACTGTCTAACAACTCAAAGAATATAAAGCCTAAAATTCAGTTTATTGTGTTCACTACTTTTGGACTTAAACGTTGTATGTCAGCCAGACAGTAACGGACGACTTTTATAATAACTATACTTATTTCTTAGTTATAAAATTTATGAGTAATTTCTGGCGCCAATATTCAAGTTGTATCTATTTTAAATTATTCAAAGGCAAACATAAAACCTGATTTCTAAAACCAGGTTATCTCACGTAATGTCACTCGCAAACGTCCAACGTTAGGTACACACGCCATAACATTAGAATGACCTCATGTTGTTATTGAAAGGTACATGACACAAAAGTATTTCTTACTTCGACCAGCATAAAGTTCCTTTTGATTTGTCGCCTGCAATTGATTTCGTAAAACATTTGATATTCTAGCTTGCAGCCGATGCGAAATAGCGAAAACCGTGACAATACGATTAGTTAGAGTTGGAAACTGAAGCGTAAAATTTAGACGCCGTTAAAACAATAATATACCTGAAGGAGTACTTTTTAACACGCTGCCTAGGTCACCCTTCTACTATCGTAAGTCACCGCGGGACAGGTTTTATCACTATGTGTCCCACCTGCGTATATTATAATAATAAAATTCATTTATTTGTCTTTCATATCATACAAGATACAATACAAATTATCAAAATAAAAAAAATCATAGTAAAATTCATCAAAGTATATAGGTACAAAACAAATAATTACAACCGATTATTGTACGAACTTTAGTTAACCTACGATATTCGCGAATAGCGTAAATATGTCTTTGTTTTAAATAGGCTTAAAGATAATTTTGGTTGTCCTTTCGTTAGGCAGCGACAGCTACGAGTATGTCCTTACTCCGTATCATTGGAGAATATATGAACGACTGTTACCGGTTACCATCAGATCTACATGCAACATTATTCAATTTTCATTTACTTAAACGAATGTAAGTTATACGAGTTATAATTTCAGTTGTCTATTTCATTGTTGTAACAACAATTTTTTGACAGTGCTCGTATATTTGTATTTTATTTTAGCAGTCCACCAATCTATGTAGGTATTAAAATCATTGCATTGCTGTATTATTATTAAAGTGGGATATAAATATTTCTTGCATACATACATCTTTCTATTCAGGCCAACCTTACCAGTCCGTAGTGCAACCTGCCGAATAACAATGCACTGCTCATGTTCTACTTTTTAGTAAGAGATAACGACTTGAAATCCCTCCATTACAAAATTCTTTGGGGAAGTCTAGATCAGCAGTAGACTGTGAGGCCCGTATTCTAGGATCTACGGAGGATCAAGATATTTGACCTAAATACAGTCACAGCACAGACAGTATTATTTTTAAAAGAGAGAGGAGTCAAAACGATCCTAAAGTATATGTTAACTAAGTGTGATTAGTAAAATATTATTTCGAAACCTACATGCTTACTTTTAACGACTTGACGGTAATAAAAGTCATTTCATAAATTGCTATGAACCAATCAAATTAATTGAAATGATACCATGTGGTGCAATAAATAATCTTATGAACGACGCGAATTTTATACGACCTTGTCTATAACATCATGTTAACATGTATATCATAGTGACCAAGTCTGGTGAAATAGATAAATCAATCAAAGCGTGACAGGTTTTATAGTTAAAAATCATGAACACTTAGTGCTTATTCTAAGAAGAGCCCGCGGATGTGGTCAAAAATTTGAAGGTTCTTATTGTATTATAATAATAGAATAACAAATAATGTGTGATAATAATGATTATAGCAAACTAATTATTGGTAAAGTTTTATTATCTTAAAATTAAAAGATAAAGAGGAGCCATACAGGGATAATACAAATCTGTATACCAGATCTCAAAAATAACAAATATTTTTTTTTTTTTTTTTATCCTTTATAGGCAGACATTTGACCGCCATCTCACCTGATGGTAAGTGAAGATGCGGCCGAGGATGGATCATGACTGCCTAGAAACAGCCTATTCACTCTTGCCTTGAAGACGGCCAGGTTGTAATGATCGGGGAACACATAAGGAGGCAAAGAATTCCATTCCTTTGCGGTGCGCATTAGGAACGGCACCAAAGCGGGCTGTGCGGATGTGTGGAATGTCTACCACGTAGGATGGAACGCTCGCCTCCGTCTTGTATCCCGATGGTGAAAAGGGGCTGGTGGAATTAACGCGTGTAATTCCATCGCACACTCACCGAAATGTAGCCTGTAAAAAACTGATAGCCGTGCAACTCTACGACGATGCTCGAGGCTTTGCAGCTTAGCGTCAGTCAGAGTAGGGTCGCCAATGAGCCGCTCAGCACGCCGCTCAATCGAGTCCAAAACAGCCAGTTGGTATTTGGCTGATCCATCCCATAGGTGGCAGCAGTATTCCATACAAGACCGGACTTGGGCTTGATATAATGCTAGAAGCTGTCCTGGGGTGAAATACTGCCTGACCTTGGAAAGGATCCCGAGCTTTTTTGCTGCAGTCTTTGCTTTGGACTCGATATATTGGCCGAAGTTGAGATTGGCAGTGAGATGAACACCAAGAAGCTCTAGGCTATCAGTCACTGTGACAGGTACATTCCGGAAAGTCGGAGCAAGCTCGAATTTGCTCCGCTTGGTGGAGAACAGACACGCCTGTGTTTTGGTAGCGTTGAACGTCACCAGATTAGCATCACCCCAAGAGGAGACTGCTTGAAGGGACGCATCCACACGGCTTACCATGGCCTCTCGACAAGACTGGGTTTCTTCCTTACTGGCCCTTGTCCGATAAATACCTATCCGTAACTGTGCTGTCGTCTGCATACCCAATGATACCGGGCATAAGCAAATCATTTATGTGCAGCAAAAATAGAGTTGCGGACAGGACCGATCCCTGAGGAACGCCGGCATCGATAGGTTGGAGGTCAGAATAGTAGCCATCAATGACTACTCGTATTGACCGGTCACTCAGGAAATCTGATATCCAGGTGCAAAGGCCATCAGGAATACCAAATGAAGGAAGCTTGCTTATAAGGCTAGCGTGCCAAACTCTGTCAAAAGCCTTAGAGATATCGAGTGACACGGCAAGAGCTTCACCGTGTCTCTCGATGGCCTCACTCCATAAGTGTGTGGCATACACAAGAAGGTCCCCAGTTGACCGGCCTCGGCGAAATCCGTATTGACGGTCACTGAGGAGATCGTTACCTTCCAGGTAAGCTAGGAGTTTATTGTTAAGTGCACGCTCCATAGTCTTACAGAGTATGGAGGTGACTGAAATGGGTCGATAATTGACAGGGTCGGCTCGACTACCTTTTTTAGGTACAGGCTGCACGTTAGCAAGCTTCCACGACTTAGGCACAATTCCAGTCTCAAGTGAAAGGCGGTACAGGCGGGTTAGCGGCGGAGACAACTCGGGCGCACAGGTACGCAGGACTATTGCTGGTATACCATCAGGTCCACTAGCCTTACTCACGTCCAAAGACCGCAGGATTTTAAAGATCTCTCTTTGGTGAATACGTACTTCTGCCATTGAGCAGTCAGCACGGGGCGAGATAGTGGAGTTTTCCCTGCAGTATCAAGACGCGAGTTCTCCGCAAACAGCGAAGCAAATAAATTTGCTTTCTCTTCAGCGGTGTGAGCGAGTGTACCATCCGGTTTTAAAAGCGGTGGAAGGGATGGCCGTGTGAAATTCGATTCAACCACTTTTGCCAAAGACCAAAACGCCTTACTCCCTGTGGGTAGGAGGCTAGTTTGGCACCAACCTGGCTAATGTGGTCAAATCGAGCCCTGCGTAGCGTCCTTTTGCACATTTTAGCGGCTAAGTTAAAGGCTCTCTTCTTTTCCGGTGCATCCGGAGATTTACGTGCTCGAGCTTCAGCCCAAGCCGAGTATGCTGACTGTTTATGTGCCTCAGCACGATAACAGTCAGCCCCGAACCATGGGCGAGCTTTGCCATTCATCGCCACGTCAGAGTATGGAATATAAAATTCCATACCCTGGCGAATAACCGCGGAAATGGCGTCTGCACAACTCGACGGGTCACAAGAAGAAAAGCAGACCTCACGCCAAGGATATGATGCAAAGAAGTGACGCATCTCATCCCAATCTGCTGACTTGTATCGCCACAACCTTCGAGGACCACTAGGATTTCTCTCAGTTGGGGAATATACGGATACAGACTTCACCAGACAGTGGTCGGAGGAACCAAGGGGTGCGGTAACCGATACAGAATATCTGTCTGGTTCAGTAGTCAGCAGAAGGTCCAGGCAATTGGCGGTGTGAGTATCGACATCAGGCACCCTAGTCGCACAATCTACCAGCTGGGTAAGATCTAGCGTTAGAGCCAGTTTGCGCGCTTCTCTTCCCGCATGGTCGGTCATCTGGTATGGGTACAGCCACTCCTGATGGTGTGCATTGAAGTCCCCCAGGATGACTAACTGAGCAGAAGGGTACCGTTCCCGAGCCTCATCAGCTGCCTGACAGAGATAGTCACACAATAGAGTTGTCTCCTGGTTTCCACTGTGCGAGCGGTAGACACAGGCATACAACATTTGTTCTAGGCCAGTATCCACCTGAAGCCAAAGAACAGAAAAACTGGAGTCCTCAAGGCTCTTGAGACGCCTGATACAAATGTCATCACGAGCATACACACATACACCAGCACGAGGGGAAAACCTGTGCTCTAACGTATATCCGGGGTAGGTGAGGTATGCTACGTCAGCTGGACTTCTGATCTGCGTCTCAGTGAGGAACAGCAGCTGCGGTTTTTCAGTCTCGAGATGGTGGTGGACTGGGACGAGATTTGAGTGCAGGCCTCGGATGTTTGTGAGGTGCACTTTGAGTGGGAGGACGTGCAGCCGCTGTGTAACTACTTTCCGTTTAATGTTTTTCTTCATAAAAATTAGAGTGAATTAGGCTATAAAAGCATGACAGTTGAACGAGGTGATGAACTTCCTACCAGTAGGCAAACTGGACACTGGATATCTGTAAAATAATTCGAATCGTCTAACTGTACACTATATTTTCCTTATTAGAAATGCTTGAAAATATTTTGAGCTGGTATAAGAAGTAATATTAAACTTTTGATTCGACCTATAATTATTATTAATTATGCTTATGTGTATATAAATAAAAAAATACATTTACTGGATTTCTACACGTACCAAACAAATACGTAAATATGAAAACATGTCTTCAAGTTAGATCCATAGTCAATATTGCTACACAGATAATGATTGACCTTTAACAATAGAGTGACGCGAACAGCAATCTCATGTATCGAAAGCATTTGCCAAGTCCGCGACTGTTCCACGAAATCTCTCACAATTAAGGCTTGCTATATTGTATTGGAATGTTGGCTCAATCTAATAATTGATTAATCAGAAGTCCAATGACAATTGATCAATCACAAGGCTTATATGGAGACCCATAAACTTGTTACTATTAACAGCCCAATGTTTTAGATTTTTCTTATAACTTATGTATATGAGCGTGTGGCTCATTGATGTGGACTGTTGCCTTACGATCTACATTGTTGCGTGGCAGGATTAGATCCTGAACCCAGGAAGGCAACAGTCCACACCAGTGAGCCACGGACGCTTGGTAAGATTGATAGTTAACACCTAATTCGTAGCGTAGGGACGTACTCGACCCTGATGAACCGCGACTTGTGTAAGTTTGCTGATGGAAGCTGAATGAGCTGATGATGGTGGGTCTTAACGACTACCATCCGAAGATTGTAGCCGGGTTTAACTTGCCCTCCGAAGAACGGAATCATCTTGCTTTTATGTGATTGAGCCTGTAATGGCTTAACTAAAGTAGGAAAAATTGCACAGAGTGAAGTTTCCCCGCGGGATTCGAACCAACGACCTCCGGGTACAGCCGAATGTACCCACTAGTCCACGGAGGCAGTTGAAAGGGTAACGCAGGTACTGTTTCCAAATATGACGGAAAACTTAATTAATATTGTAATGACGGATGACGTGTAAATCCGATGATATTAATTGTCGCTTCAGTTTGCGACTGAACTGGGTCATTTCGTGACATCATTTGTATTTTCGTCAATGACGTGACGCTTGATCCCTCGGGTCACAGATCGCGAAAACGCTTCGTGCATTATCATTTCACTGAACGTTTCTTTGTACTGTTATTGACATTTAAGTCTTTCAATATAATTATTAGGTGTATGATGTATACTCGACTTAACAATAAGATAAAGTAAAAGTAATGTAAAATTTATTCAGAAAACAATTACAACATTCATTGTTAAACAAAATTAAATAACAACAATTTTAAATTTATGCAATTGCACTGAAAGGTAGCGTACTCAGCGTAGTCAGAACAACCACAGGAAGTCCTGACGCTGGTCTTCCGTAGACACCGTTGATGAGGTAACAACTTGATACCCTCATTGACGCAGTCAAACTTAGGCCTGTATTCTAGAACGAGATTCAACGTTTGTACTTAAAATGACTAAATGGCGCTATTTATCGTATAGAGCGCTATCCTTTTTTCACTCAATTTAAGTAAACATCAACGCTTGAGTCTCGTTTCAGAATACGAGCCTTAAAGTTTGATCTTAGGTTCGGTGTGTGGACTTTACCAATCGTGTGTGAGAACTCAACACCTTCAAGGCAATCTCATCTGATCAACGACAAAAGATGTTCTGCTATCAATTAACAATGGACAATACCATCATCATCGACTTATAACGGCCCACTGCACGGCACAGGCCTTCCCGCAAAGCGTAGTTATGGGTAGATTGGGCCGCAACCCAAAGACGATGGATGTTAATGACTACTATCTTAAGATTGTAGCGAAGACTGACGGCTTAAATATAAATAAATATCCACTGACATTCACACAGCGCCATCTAGCCCCAAAACTAAGCATAAGCCTTTATTATAAGTACTAAACAACTAAAAACATACTAATATACATTTATTTGTAAATACATATATATGACACATAAAAAACACCCAGACCAATACAAACAGACATGTTGATGCAAACAAATATCTGTACTGCCCGGGGATCGAACCCGGAACCCTTGGTGTAGAAGAAGAACAAGACCCGATTTACCTTCTGTGTCATACAGCTGTGTCCTGCATCTCTCTGCCAAAGACTTACGTGACATAACATACATAATATCTCCAACGATACTGATGTCATATGTTTATACGGGTAGTGATACCACGGCCAGATTTAGCTTATTTTTGTACTAGTATACTGTTTGCACGCAATATTTCCTGTTTGAATAATAATTATTTAGTTTAAATATCGAAAAAATACGGTTAAGATATTTATTTCTTGAAAACAATACAATTCACTTATTATAAGAGAAATACATAGTTACCTAATATTTAAATATTGTGTACGGCACTGTTAAGAGCAGTAACATATTTGTTTAACGTATTTTGATACACTACGTTGTTAGATACCTACAAGTTATGGACAGCAGTAAAAATGTATTTAAATTTTAAAAAGTTACGTCTGTGGGTACCTAAAATAAGATTTGTAGTAGTGGGTACATTACTATTCCCAAGCTACCTACTGTATGCATAGGACACTTTTGAACTCGAAAAAATACCATACCTAAATAATTATTATCTGTAATGTATTCTTATTCTAAATAAATGTTTACTTGATGTACAACGGGGAAAAAAATAAAAATCTATCAAGGACACGTCCACTTGCGGTATGGCAACGACAAATAAAAAGTTATGACGATTTAAAGGCCTGCATTTGGATATTAAAAGAAAATAATTAAAAATATATATCTCAACTACCGTGAAACTTATGACATTGCGTCTACCGCGGAAAAATAAGGTAAGATCCCCCCAACCCCCCAAAAAATCGCCAAACACTCTGTATTTATCGTATTTCACTGGTTCTCTTCATATTCTCTTATCCAGGCTCCACTAACGATTTCGCAAAATCGGTCCATCGGGTCGGATAACGTCCTACACTACGCTTGCCAAGACTCGACCCTCACTTCAGAACTAGTTTCTACCAACTGTTAGTAGAATTTTATGAAAATCCATTCATGCAGTTTGACGTTAAAAAGTAACAAGCATGCTCACAAGATTTTGCCTTTATAATATTGATGTCGCTTCATCACAAAATGTATCAAAAATGAAATAAGGTCAAGGTGGCTAATTCCGGCATACTTTATTGAAACCTAATTTTGTTCAAGTATATTTAAAAAATCTGCCGATACCGGCCAAATGTTAAGCAAGTATCAAAATTAAGTTTACATAACCCTAAACGTCGTAAGTGTTCTTAATCAAGAATAAGTTTCCAAAGATATACGTAATTTTAAAACCTCCACATTAGACGGATTTCCCGCAATTCGGGGTAAATCCGTCACGTAGAGGTAATTATATAAAGATCTAATATTTTTTAAAAATACACATAAGTCATACATGTATTGCTTAACGAGGCAATTATATGTCTTCCACTAATAAAAATATGGTATAGATCTCATTTAAAACGTTAAAATATTTTTTGGGGCAATTCCGGCATACTGATAAAGTCGGGTAGCAACTTAATTTATGAGGTTGATTGGTAAGAGAAATAAAACAAACGCAGTTCTCCTCCCAATGAGATTTGTTTTCTCTTTCTATTTACGGTGATCCATAATTGTCATTCTTGGATTTATACAGCTGTGAAGCTTTGTACCCACTTAATGCACCATTACTACTGCTAATACGGCTCACGCAAATCATTTTTATCAAGAAACCTTTATTCGTTTTCGTTTGTAATTGCGCTTTTTATATGATGAAATCAATAATCTAAAACAAGAACATTCGTTGATTACAAAATAAAGATTATACTGCAGTAGATAAAAGGCTTGTACTGTAAAGATACTTGTAGTAGGTTGTTTTTTGCATTAAAAATCCTGGAATAGAAAATGTTTTTAACATCTGAATTCGGGGAAATCCGGCATATGACGAAATGGCCCCATTGTTATGGACGGAATTTGCCACTTCACAATTTTCAGGTTACAAATGTTTCAGATACGATTAGCAACTGTTGAAACGTTTAATTGCCAAATAACTGCTAACAATCGTATAAGCGTGCTTTAACCAATACATGCAATACTTTTTAATAAGTGTTAATAAATAAAATATTATATTTATCATCGACAAAATGCGACAGCATTTAAACACTTTACATTTTTCAAACACAACTGAACTTCTAAGGACGTTTTATCCATATCTATGTCAACTAATGCCATCTACCCCACATGATTGATCGACGATATTATGCTGTGTTACGACTTATGTATCAAAGCGTAGGATTATTCCGGCAAGAGTTATTTGAGGCAGACGGTGATACCCCCTAGACGGAATTAGCCACCTTGACCTTATAAATAAATAAATATCCACTTTCACTCACACAGCGCCATCTAGCCCCGAGTGAAACGTGAAGCCTGTATTATGGGTACTAAACAACGGAGGAACATACTTGTATATATTTTTTTGTAAATATATACTTCTTATACATAGAAAACAGACATGTTCGTGCACACAAATGTTTGTACTGCATTGAAGCCGGAATCTCTGGTATAGCAGCCGACGTCCCAACCGCTACACCAAATGGGTCGTCAAATATATTTTAGCAAAGACGTCAACTCGCTAAGAATTTTGCTATTTTGTATCAGTTACGAGACGATTCACTGAACCTGTCATACCTGTTCTACTCACTAGCTGAACAGACTAAGCCATTAGTTCCGCCAGTTTGCATCGATGACGTAATGATGGACGCCAGCAACTGTCAAGGCTTGAATGCACGCCAAGGTTAGCTCGAAATTGGGACAGGTGGAACCAAATGACGTTATTTGTTTGGAGTTCGTTGTAACCACTTACAATGAACTCCGAAATAATACCCACGTATTAATAGATAGGTGTACTAAATTTTTCATTGTGACCAAAGATAAGTTATGCTTTGATTAGTTAAAACTGTTTGACTAGAACTATTACCTGAAGTAGCCTGGCAACCCTAAATTCATTCACTCATAGACAGCAGCTGTCAATTCGGGACCACATATTATATTTAGTAACACTCCGTCCGTATTTTTTTTACGTCCATGTAGTACATGTAAAGTTACAAGAATGGAAATTGATAATTTGTGTTTATTAATGATTTAATCTATTGAATGCCGGGAATCCAGACACAATAGAAAATCAATTGTGTATGGCGTTTAAGCGTCATTGGCGGTCAAAGGGTTAGAATTTTTTTATCATTTATAGGCAGACATTTGCGATGCGCATTTTATTGTCAAGTTAAAATACATGAGAATGCCATACCATGCCATGTTTCAGCACGTATAGAGTTGCATCCAAATTCGAGTGAATAGGCTTTTCTGGACAAGCTCGCCCAATCTTTGAGCACGTCTCTCTCTAGGATAGTATGTGCTCAAGAGCAAACCCATGAATAAAAAAAATTGCTTTTGGCCTAACCAAACTACTTTCCATATTTTTTATGCCAGATGTGTACGCATAAAAAATCCATTTCCTATTTACCTTTTCTTTCTACAACACACTTAATGCTACCTCAGTTCCCATGTGGACCTATTTATACATGTCGACATCATTTTGTATATTTTATCACAATTCGACGACCCATTTGGTGTTGCCGTTAAGTGGTCGACTGCAACACCAAGGGTTCCCGGTTCGATCCCCGGGCAGTACAAACATTTGTGTGCGACATGAACATGTCGTTTGTAATGGTCTGGGTGTTTTCTATGTCTAATATGTATGTATTTACAAAATATATATATACATATATATAAGTATGTTTATCCGTTGTTTAGTACCCATAATACAGGCTTCACGCTTAACTTGGGGCTAGATGGCGCTGTGTGAATGTCATTGGAAATTATTTATTTATTTTAGCATGTATTAAATAGTTGAAATACACTCTACTTGACATTAATTAATGATTTAATGATCCAAGATAATGCACAATACAGCTTCAACAGCAATAACATACAAGAAGCTTCATAGATAAGAATATATGATTATAAGTGCCCATTTATACAATTTGATATAAGTATTAATAAAATGACCTAACCGGTCTTCAAGGTCACCCGATGTTAGAGAACAAGCATTTTGTAAACGTTTATTGTGTAGACTCGGTACTGAATCGTCGGTAGGTACCACCGCAGTGCCAATATCATCCGTGAAATAGAAAAGTGTTGCTGTGTACTTCTGTATCTCGGCATGACGGCATTGTATCTAGTTAAATTATCGGTATAAGATACCTAGCATCTGTTGTCTCGGGTGATGGCGCAGTGCATTGTCATGGTAAGGCGTATCACTTACCATCAGGTGAGCGTACCGACCGTTTTGTAACATAAAAAAACGATATTATAAAAGGGAAAAACATTCCAAAGCATTATGGGACTCTACATAATGTTTTCCATCATCATCGTCAGCTCTATCTTAAACTACCCCACCAAGGGGGCACGAGCCTACCCGTATAGGGTGATTAGCGTTAGTCGTCCACGTGGCCCAGAGTGGGTCGAAGACTTCACGCACAATCTTTAAAACGCTTCACAGGCTGCGTAGGTTTCCTCACGATGTTTTCCTTCACCGTAAGAGCATCGGATAACAACATATAATTCGAAATTCAAATCACATTGGTACGTGACGGGATTTGAACCTCAGCCCTCCCGGTAGGCGGGCAACAGTCCACACCATTGAGTCACCGGCGTTTTCCAGTCACTCGTCTTAAAAGCAACTCGTTATTTGTTTTCATTTTACTTTTTAAACTACAAGGTCGCTAACAAGCTTTGTCACCTCATAGTAAGCGTTACCCTTTGGATGCTTGCCAATACCAGAGACACTAATGTACGTTGCTGACCATGTAAAATAACCTTAATATTCTGAGCCCAATACGGACTCCCTACAGAACTCTACTCGTGAGTACATTTTGACAACGTGAAATTTCTCATAAAATTAAAAACTTTTATTTCTCTTTTTTTTGGACTTTTATACTAAGTACATATCAGTCCTATAATAATCTTATATTAAAATTAAAAACTT